>CM038679.1:397686854-397826010 GCA_021605205.1 Aegilops longissima | reverse complement strand
CTTATACATGTTCCTATGACTATGAGATTATGCAACTCCAACAACCCCGTGAGGGAATGCACCGATTCTTCATCCGCAGTGCTCGGCTAATATTGATCCTCTTCTGCCCGGTGGTGAGCGAATAGACTTAGGGCACAACAATGTTCCCTTCAAACTTTGACAACTAATCCATGCCTAGGATTACATCCAAGGTCTGAGTTTCCAACACTATGAGGTCCACGGAAATTTGTGGTTCCCATGTTGAGGGTTGCAGGACAGCCTACACTGCCATCATTTCTCCTCCCGCGAACCGACGCAAGGGGGCTTCTAAGGGTTCTAGTGCAACCTGCATTTTTCCACAACTACCCTTGATATGAATGAATGTGTTGCACCGTAATCAAAGAGAACCAAACTGAACGTGAATTCAATAAAACTTACCAACCACAGTTTCGGTTGATCATAGACGCCCTCCACGCCATGTGGTTCACCGAGCACGAGGGAAAGGATTGGGCTTCTTTGCGAGCCTCCATTGCCATTGCCATTCTCCTGCTTGGCCTCCGGCAGCTGGATGAGTGCCCTGCTCTTCCGCACTTGAAGCGTGTGATGTGGCTCAGATCCTCTGAGCCGGGCAGAACGGTGCTGATTGCCATTACCATTTCCATTGCCATTGCCATGGCCTGACTTGTTGTCCTGGCTGCGGTTGTTCCCATTTCCTCCATGGTTATGACCTCCATGGTTATGATGGGTGTGCCCTCCGAGTACGGGCATAACGGGCTTCGCTGAGCTCCCGAAGTTGCTTCGCTGTACTTCCGCTATGGCTTTATCCGCTGCTTGCCTTCAAGAATGGTGGCCTTGTCTACCAGCTCTGGTAGTTGTTGAAAGTAGCCATGTAAGCTGCATGCTCAGCCATCATTGAGTCCTCAGGAACTTCTCCGCTATGCATCTGGGCCACATCATCGGGGCATAGCGAGCGAGCTTGTGAATTCATCCACGATCGTGCCACAAGACGGTTCCCTGGCGCAAGTTATGGAACTCAGCTTCTTCGACTCATGGCTCCACTGAGACATGAGCAAGCGGAAGGCCTGCTGAATTGATCCCATGTGATGGCACCAATGGGAAAGGTATGTAATTCTCCCACCAAGAAGCTGCGTCCATCCAGCTTGATGCGCGCAAAGCGCACCTTCTCAAAGATCGGCATCCAACGGTGACTAGCTCCTTCCGACTTTATGGAGCCAATCATCAGCCACAATCGCTCAGTTACTAGAGAACACCGGATTCAACCTCGTAAATCGAGTCAAGTTGTCCACAGGGTGGTGGTGGCGGTGGATTGTTGGCGTTGTTGTTCGATTCTAATAAGTAGTTGCATCAAGCATTCTGCTGCTGGAGCAGCTGGGTGAGCTCCGGAAACCAAGGTCACGCCGGAGGCATCTCGTGTTTTGGAGGGATGAGAAAATTAGAATAGAACAATGGTCTATGAGGAATAACACTACCCATATGAATGCACAAACATAAACACACCAATCATTTATTCATTCCACTCAAACATGGTTCAAACTCGATTACAAAAGCTCATGACTAATCAAGGGAAAACATCGGCCTAACGATCGATTAAAAAGTAAAAGATAACATGGTGGTCGACTAAAAGTCTTCATCGCTGGCGCCCTCTTGGGGTTTCCTTCAGGGTACTCCTTCAAACTCGATCATTGCTCACGAGGGTGCTTCATCTCCACTGGTAAAGGTCCTCTCCCAAGTCCATCTTTTCCTCTATCGCGCAAGCTTCATCTTCGTGTCGTCGACTATCTCCATGAAGTCCGTGATTTCTTCCTCATGGCCAAGGAAGTCTTGCGTCTTCTCCTCCGCCCAATCATGGAACAAAAGCTTCCGGTGTCTTCGAGTTACGGCGAGTCCGAATCTCCGCTTCGAGAAGACACTCCAAGTCCGGATGTACGAGAGAGTGAATCGTCCTCAATGGTACGGATGATATCTCCATTCCTTGCCCGGAAACCATGGCGAGGTCTGAGGATCGAGCTCGCCTCAGATCTCTCCTGGAGATGTCCAAGTGCTCGATAGATCGCCACGCCCTTCCGATGATCCAGCTTGAACTCGTGAACTCAAAGTTGATAGGCTCCGTGTGCCTCCAAAGGTTCTTCCGGATATGCACTTCAATCTCAGAGCGGTGTCCGTCGGAGTGCATTGGTTGGCTTCCGTGATCGAGGGTAGAGCTATCTTCATGCTTCACCATCCGGACCAGCTTTCTCGGGGCATCGCCTCATCGGCCGGAACTCCGAGCAAAACCGGGTGAACTTCGCCATCTAGAATGTTGCAAATGGGAGAAGAGTCGAATTGAACAGGGAGAATTATGGAATGAAAAGGATTCAAAGTAAATGGTCTCGCTATGGCTTTCCGATCCTAGGGGTTACGATCCACGTCGCAGGTGCTCGATACCATCTTCGTAGCGACCTGACCCAAAATCGTCAAATCTCTATGTCCGTATCATCCCAAGATCATGCCGGTACTCACAGACATCGATAAAGTAATCAAAGTTCAATCACACCTGAATATCATTAAACGATTCTCATATAGAGTCTTTATTACAATGGGGGAAATTTTCCTTTAAATTCAAAAATTAAAATTTTAAGGGGCCCAAAACCCAGGGGCTCTGTAGTTGGATCCGATTCCTTTCGAGGTTACTCCCAAAAGGTCCCTCAACCCTTTTTAATGCGTCACTCATTCTTGGGTTCAAATCCTATTCACCAAGAATTCTTCATTCCACCATCTTAAAGTAAATCGATACGGGACAACCATTCGAAAGAAATTTAACTTTAAATTAATTCTCAGTGCCCCATTTTCCTCCCAGGTCCATCTCTATTCCAAGTCCCATCTCCAGTCATAAGTCCAAATTTTCCCTTCCGAATTCATTCTTTCCAACTATTAAGCCGTTTCCCAAGGTCCTTCCTTCCAAAACAGTCCGATTAGGATGGTTCCGAATCGGGTATCATCCTGCTCGGCAGCTGCGACCAGACGGGATAACCTAATGTAATGATCGTGGAGCCATTAGGTCGAGTTCTAGAATCCTGAATATTCATAGTAATGTTCCTCCTGCCGATATGACTGTATGGAGTCTCCTGTTCTAGTGATAGATCAATTGACCTGTGGAAGCTCAGATCAAATAACTACAAATGTTATTCCATCTCAACTTACTGATTCAACTCATATAGAATACCAAGGATCATAGAAATCAAAGTTCAATTTATATAACTCTCATATTTCCGTTCAGTACCTAAAGGCCAATTCAGGGACTGCTACTCGATCCGTAAGAGTCTCCGAAGGTCATTCCACCATACTCACTGATCAAAGTCTCAATCATTTTTGACAAGGAAATAAAGGGTTTCCTCAAGGTCATACGAGATAAGTTAACTCGTTTTGAAACGATACCTCTAAGTGGATCCCTTAGCAGCATAATTTCATTTGTGCATCTGCCATTAGCATTCCTTTTGGGGTTAAGCCCAAGTATTGTCATCGTAAATCAACTAATTAACTTGCTCGGGTCTTAAGTTCCTACGCAGTGCAAAAGGTTTTTCCGTCGAGTGGAATTATCGATTGCTTACATCTTTAGAGTTCCATTATTATAGACATGACCAACAAACATTTTGAATATCATTCATTCCAGACTCACCGTGCGGCTCCAATTAAGAGTTCTTCACTCCATACCCTTCACTCCAACTCTAGTAACAAGAATCCCAATACATGCTTCTGGTCAACTCTAAGCATAAACGCCATAGGCCATGTCCGACATAGTAAGCTTCCTCTGCATCATTCTTCTGTGGAGTCCGCGACTGGCTCGAGCTCCCACTAGCTCCCCCAACCCAACAAATCAGGTCCACCATCTACATTGAGTGTTGTATCATATCAAATAGTTTAACTCATCAATGACATGATCACATCAAGCAAAAACCCTTCAACAAGTTTCTCTCGCAATGTAACAATTAATATAGTCCTACATATGATTAATATTAACCATAAACATGGTATAATACTAAGTAAAACTTTCAGATACATGATCAAGAGTGAATTAAAGCTAATAACTCCAGAAAGTCAATAGAAATAACACATAAAAAATCAATCAAACTATATAACATAACAAAAGCAATCTACAGAAACCAAAAAACTCAAATAACCAAATCAACAATAAAGTTTTCACCAAATATAAAAGTAATAACAAATTATACATAATTCTAAAGTGACTTAAAAGCTAATTAAAGGCATTAATCTCAAACACCATTATAAAATATTTATATTATTAAGAAATAAATATACATCTAGAATATAATTAATTCACTAAGTAAATAAAATTTACTAATCAATAGAAAAAAAATGATTAATTAATTTAAAATAATGTTAATAATTTTATTAATAATCCATAAAATTTAAATTAAATCAAAATAAAGTCAATAATAGAATAACAAAAAAATTTCGTAACTGAATTAAAAATTAAGACAAGCTAATTAAAGGATTACTATCTAAAAATAATAAATAAAAAATCCAAATAAAAAAGTAAATAAAATTAAAACAATAAAATACAAAATTTGAATACCAAAATTAAAGAAAATTCAAATTTAAAGCAAGTAACTATAGCTAAAAATTCAAAACCAAGGAAGCCTAAAAGGCAAAGCACTAACAAATAAAAGCTTAATCTTGAACCGCTAAAAATATTCCTACTAATTAAAATTAGCTCAGAGCGGAAACCTCGGGTAACTTACGGAATGGTCTACGTTTGTAGAGCCGGATCTCTAAGATTGGGATCGGGTCTGCTTGCTCGGGATCTGTCGCTAGGATCCGAGGGGAATTCGCGGCACCAGGTGCAGGAGGAGGGGGCAGCGAGAGCAGGCCAGGGCAAGGGGAGCGTAGCATCGGCGCCGGGTAGCGGCGGGGGATGGTCTCGGTCGCGTGGCTCGGGGGTGCTGCGGCCGATTGGGCAGTCAGGTCCAAAACAACAGAAGAGGCTGAGGTATTTAAAATTCAAACAAAAGGATACTCTATGATCATGGTATTTTAACGCATTTAATCACCGCTGATTGAACCAAATGGAGGTTTCCCAAATATTTAAATTCCCTTCAATTCTAATAAAAGTTTATAGCTGTTTGAGGTTTCTTGGATCCAGGTTGACAATTTTGATCAGTAATCTTGGCTTAAATTTAAATGTAGTAGAAATCATTGAAACTAAATCACGATAGATTTTAATCACTTAATAATGTCGCTATATTTTCTCTAGAATTCAGTGTCAAAATCCACCTATTCTTCAATGACCCAAGATTCTTGACCAAGGATGTGCCGTCCTCCGATTTCGGGTTGTCTCAATGATTGGTGTATCCTTGGGCCTTTGCTAGGAACACTCCATTGGTGCTAAACAGACGTGAAATCTCTTATGGCAATTCATTGCCAGAGCTTCAATTTAAATACTGGAATAGCAAACACGTAACATCTTGAATTCACAGACTTTACGATTCAGGAATCCTGGGATTGTGTCTCAAGAATCAGCCTGCCTTCCTTTCACCAAACTTCAGATTTATGCAACTTGCATGTCTCGATTGCTGTCAATCCTCGAGTTTTCGAATTCGATCTAGCTTTGACCCTAACCAATTCTGAACTCCAAGTGGCACTAAGGTCATCTCAAACGGTAGACTTTTTAAATGAATCTTCCGATAATTGTATAGCTTCAAGCCACTTAACGTGATGCTCGGTTTGGAACTACATCAACTCGTCCGATGAACCCAAGTGCCTGTCACTTCAATCTCCTAACTTCAATTTGCTATCCCCGCTTGATCGGATTTCTAACCTGCTCATGCAGATTTCATTAGTACCTTGTATACGAACCAAGTCGTCCAATCAACTTGTGCGTCCATCGATCGGAAACTCGCATAATGCGCAACTTCAACGGTTGAGTTTGTAGGAAATAAGGTACCTCTTCCATCCAACACATTGATAGAACCAACGCTCCTGTTCCTTTATATCTGGCAACCTGCCTGTATGAAGTCCCTTAGCCAACGCTGACTTCCTTAGTCCTGTAACTCGGTATCTAACATACGGAATCGTGTACCTCTAAATTCTTCAGACTCCACGATTGCTTGGATAATCTGTGGCTAATCAGTAGCCATACGTAGATCACGAAGATTAGCTCTCCTCAGTCTTCTTACCATACCATTCTAACCAGCTACATTCATGAATCCTTCAATTGGTAACTCTCCTTCAACATCCTCAAGTACTCGATCGTCTGGCATGTCTTCCAAAGCTGGTAATCTTCCGAGTATACAATCCTTACAACTCACTCGTCTCATCTTCGTTCTGGTAATTCTGTGATCATCATATCTCCTCCACAAGTTGTAACTTCGGAATTACCTTAATATTCTCAATCTTTAATCCTAGTCCTCCTAACCTCCGCGTTTTTTCAGACATACTTTCTTCAAATCATCGTAAAATTCTGTCGAAGAACTTAGTGTCAGTGGTATCACTCTCCAACTCCTCGATCGTGTATCACGGAATCTATTTCTATCTTGAATCATCAACACTTCCATGCACAATCTTCGGTCTGAGAACTCGCACAAACCCAAATCTTCGTGGTATGCATCCAAGTCCATATCTGCCGATTCATAACTTCAAACCTTCCATAATATACTCATGGATCTCTTCACATCACACCAGTTGTGAGCAATCCTTGTGAAGTATCACCGATGTACTCCATCCGGAAAACTTCTCATATCGAACTTTGCCCAATTCGTAACTTGCTCCATGCATCTCAAGTCTAAACCTAATTCTGCACCAATCCGATTCCATTGACGAGGGACAACCGTTTCATTTATTTAAAACTTGGTCAAACCATTCTTCTCGCTCATTCAAACAACATTTGAAACTCTCAAATTCCAATTGGAAATTTCATAATTTCAGAATAACTTAGTCATCCGATCTGAGGAACTAACCTTGGTAAATGCAAATGTCTTGATAACTGTCGGAACCCTTTCTTCCAAATTACTGTCAGACGATCTAACCAATTCCAATTTCTAACTCAAAAGCATGTTCGAGTTTTGCTTGGGATAATTTCACATTCACAAAACTCAATATTCATCCTTGCTCCAATAACTGCAGATGACTTGCAATACTTTTCCGAATATATGATAATGCCTAGTCATCAAATCCTAACATCTTCTTACCAAGATGTCCATCAGGAATCTTTCCATCTTCCAGCTATATCAATCTCTTGAATCCGGTACTTCACTATGTCCACAATCCTGATGGGAATCCCATTCTTCATCCCTCCGCCACCTAGTCTGGGCTCAAAACTTGCATCCATTGACTTGCCCCTACAACCCTCATCCCATCCTAATGTCCTTATTGGTCCACCTTCTGGTCCGAATTCTTCTACTGGCTTCAATTTCCCAATCGAGAATTAATCAAGGGTTGATTTAACCTGAAACCACGGAATCCGTTTCATTGAGTTCCCTACAAGCCACTCCGGAGGAATGGGTTTACTTCTACCATCTTGCTCATCCCGGTGATGATCCAGGTTTCATTAATAGTTATGCATCCTGACGATAAATTCCAGCATTCCATTTAGCCCGCCTTGTGGTTCCCGTTTGAGGAGGGGCTTCCTCATTTCCTTGCCATGATGGTTCCTGTTCTTGTAAGGTTCCTTCCCACTCGTTATGCTCGATGCTTTGGCGATCTCCATACGACATCCTTCCAGCTCCACGTTGTCGTCGTCCACGTTGCTTCGCCCTTGGCCTCAAGGATTGCGTTGCTCGGCCTCGGATAAGCCGGTCAACCCCATGGTCCCGTACTTCCAGTTGCTATCCTTGGCCATGGTACCTGCGCGAGCGGGTTGAGTCCATTACCATGAGGTGGTTTGGCTCATCCTTCCTCATGGCTATGATGTAGCAAGGGGTCTCCGGGCACAAGGGAGTGCCTTCGACATTTGGACCTTCGCCATCGCTCAGGCTAAGAGCAGTTCACCTGTATCCACTATGGATTCTGATGCTAATCTGCTAGGCAGCACCTTGCCGCAAGGGACTCCTTTAGCAGAATCCGACAATGCAGTATACTTAACAACTTCCTTATATGGCTGCAAAAGTATCCAAGTGTCCAACCGGTGATAAAGCAGGTCACTGCATCTGTTTGTTATTGGATTCGAAATCAATTCAAGAGCATCCCCCAAATTTCCATGTCAGCTATTGTTATACAGAACTCTCGATCAAGGTGCAAGCCCTGGTTCAAGTGAGATAATCCTTAAGCCATCCCTAGAGTCCAATATTTCTCTCCAGACTGCGATTAGAGTCTATATCGAAGGTCGATTGGATAATCGTCAGTAAAAGTAGTTCCTCGGTCCTGACTCGAACTCCGGATGATTTCCTCTCACCACTTCCACGAAGCTTCCGGCTCGTCAAGCGATCTATGCAAGATCCTAGTTGATGGCAAATCTGTGTAGTTTGTATGTTCAAACCTTGGTCGAAGCTCGATCGTTCCATCTGTCAACGTTAACGACCATCCTATCCAAGCTCGTGCCACCATCATAGTTCAAGGAATAATAACGTCTAATCGAATATTCGATCGGCCACTGGATAAAGGCCGGTAACACTCGATCACCATCTCAACTCGTCCTCATGCACTAACATGGTCATTCAAAATCTAATCAAAGATCATGTTTAGAAAATCAAAGAAATTACTCGACCTGTTCAATACTCAGTGAAATGCGCCACCATCGCAATAATCCACAATACTGTCGTTGAAATCAAGTCTAACAATCATGACAATGATGGCTTACCAGGTATTTCGCAAAATCATTTTAAACTCTTGATCAGTGACATAAGGCCACACTCCTCATAATCTCCTTTTCAAGTATCCATGGCCAAGCAATCCGGCTTATATTTTACTCTCGATCCGAAGGATTCATTGCCATTCATGACGTAAGATGTTTCCAATCCTCTTCCATCAGTTTTCCAACATGTTTGGTAACCGACTCATCTGTCAGTAACTGTCGGATCATTCTTGGTTTCTAAATTCTCGACATACATCATGGGTTGACCCAGACAGGTTAAAACTTTACTGTCCAATAATGATCAATCAGTGAATCCAAAACCAGCACAAATCAGGTCTACAACGGGTCATCATCCATACTACTATGTTAATTCAAATCAGCTGAGCGATGGCTTCCGTGACTCTGTGCAAAACTGAACAAATCATACGATTTCAAGTGTCGATGATCGCTCAAATGCTACGATGTCACAGTTCACATTATTACTGCAATCACAACCAAATTGCAAAACATACTCCCAAAAAAGAGTCATAAAAGAACATCAATCAAAAAAGCATGTATTGGTGCTCTTAAGAAAAAAACATGCCTTAGAACTTGTCAATCCTAGATGATCGCTAGATAGCGTAGTAGATGCTGTTGGCCGAATCATGAGCTAGAACAAATTAACTATCAAATTCTCCGGAAGCACCAACTCAGACGCCCAATATAAATTGAATTGAAATTGACCAACATAACTTAATGAAATGTTAAAAGATAATTGGGTCTAACTCCGAAATTCCTAGGGTTGCGCCATTAGGTGCAAATCATACAATCAAACTCAGAGAAATGAATTTATATTGTAAAAAAGCATTTGTACTACCAGAACTATACAAAAAATTCACTCAAATTAGAAGGATCTAAAATAGATCGGTTTTTCAAAGAATTTCCGAATCATAAAATAACAAAAGCTAGGGCAAATGGTCCCAATAATGGCAAACGGCCTGGGTCTTTACAAATAATTCTAACCATCTAATAATAAACTAACTGTAAAATAACATTAATAAATATTTAAGTAACTAATCTAATGATCTGGGATTTTCCTCAAATATGAAGCAGATCAGCTTTGAAAAGGCATTCAAATACATGAAGTATAATTAAGCCATTGTCGGGCTTAGCATACAAATTAGTCAAGGCCTTTTGAATCTACAGGTTTCGGCTATGTCGAAGGAAAGCCAATATAAGATTAACTCAGGTTATTAAATCTCTTCAATCAGAAGGTCTCGGACGTAACGATAGGACTCGCAAGGTTTTCCAGAATCCGTTCTCCTAAGCAAGGCTGAGTTAGCGGACCAGCGGCCCAAGTTCGCCCAGTAGTTCATCTTTCTTGATGAGCCAGGCCAGTATGGGTTCCGACCGCCTGTGCGGAGGAGTAGCTCCGGCTCCTGGGATCCTCAGTCCGCGACTAGTGTAGGGTGGTGTCTCGATGGCTGCTGTTTCTTAGTTAGGTTTTACCAAAAACAACAATTTTGAAGGTATTCTATCTGGAATGGTTCATGAATTGTCCACACTAACTCTGATTTAACAGAACTATGCTTGGATGGTCAAGTAACAAGCGCAAATGGCTTGAGGATAACTTATGAGACATGCTTGCGAGTTAAGGTCAAGATTTAAGAATTTGTTCAATTACAAAAAATAAACAAAGATAAAATTTGGCAACAAAAAGAGTAAATACTCATAGAATTCACAAATAAAATCCAAAAATCAGAAGATAACTAGATTTCAAATTTGATAGTCCACAACTATAAAATCGCATTAACCAAATTAATTACAAATCAATAATGGTTTATAACTCAAGTTCATATTTAAATTATGACTAAACAATATGAAAGATTAATATACAGAACTTTTACAATATACTATATTCATGTTTTATTAATTACAAAAAGTGATTTACTTAAAATAGAAGTATTTAAGTAAACTCGGATTAACTATCCTAATGTCTGCTATGATATAGGGAAAGTAATTAATTTAAGTCGAACTCTTGAAACAAAACGTATTCAGCAACACAATATTTCCAAGTCTCAAAATTCATAACTAATTCATATATGAACAAAGGAATTATTTAATAAGATAGAATTCGTAAGCAAATGAACCTAATCCATTATATAAATGACCTAGACAAGAAAATATTTGATGAAATCTAGGTCGATCCAAAATAATCTAATATACGTTCTATTACGAATGGTTAAGAGTTTATTATACAAGTAATATAAAGATATATGAGCCACAAAAGGTCTACGATTGATCATGAATTAGCAGACTTTAAGTGATATTACAAATGCGGAAGTCGGACGAACGGGATCTAAGGCCAGTGACAGGGACGGTATGCTGGGACGGTCAGGCTCCCTAGCGTTGGAAGGAAGGGGCCGCTGATCCCTTCTTCCCTCTCCTCTAATAATTACTCCTGGGTGACATGGTGGTAGGCCCTGTTATTTAGGTCGTGGGTCTCACCCATCGATCGCGATCGCCAGCTCAAATGCCCTGTTAGAGCCAACGGTCAGGGGTAGCGGTGAGCCACCTATTCAACCCGAGTGTGACTCGGCGCTCGGGTAGGACCAGAGCGACGCGGTGGAGCTGACGCTGGCACTCGGGTCGTTATCGACGTCTAAAAAAGTCATAATGTTGCTCGGTTTACGTGGTCGGAACATTCCTTTCGCTTCAGCAATCACTGTATTTTTTCTAAGATTAAATAAGTTAACACACTTGTTTCTGATTTGACAGGTTGTCCTCAACAATAGTGATGAGTTTACATTAGTGTGTCCCAAGATCTTGATTGAGCATCTCTGATTACATCAAAGATGCTCTGATTTAGAGGTATTTGTCATCATTGGCAACGAATTTGAGCAAACTGCTTATGCCGTGGTTGAAGTCCATTTTCTATTTTTTAATTAGCAGATTATTGTAACCTATGATTTCCATGGATATATTAACTTGCTGGAACTCAATTCCTCTCCTGAATTTAAGCATTCCGGGAATCAATCCTTCCATACATTGTGAACTTCGGCATACAACCAGATTTTCAAGTTTCTCTAACTAGATAATGTTCCTTATGCTCTTCCTCGCTCTTGGAAAATCAATATATCATCGATGAACACCACGACAAACTTGTCAGATATTCCATGAACACCTTGTTCATCAAATTCATAAGTATTAGAGACATTAGTCAATCAAATGACATGACGGTATACTCATATAAACCATACAGTGAATGTTTTTTGGTATCATCTTAGATTTCATGATGATACCATGATCAAGATCGATCTTAGAGAATACCTTGGCTCAACCTGATCAAACAAGTCATTGATCATCGGAAGGTACTTGTTCTTGATGGTTACTTCGTCAATGCCGATAATCCACAACCATCCTCAAGCTTCCATCCTTCTTCTACCAAAAAATGGGCTCCCAAGGTGATGAGCTTGGACGAATATATCCTTTCTCCAATAACTCATTTATTTGATCCTGCTGATTTTCAACTCATTCGTGGCATCCGATAAGGTCTCTTGATATTGGGGCTGGGCAATAGCTCAATCAGAATTCAATGTCCGTCCGGGATTCTCGTAATTCCCTGAAACATCGGAAAGTCTTGCACCCGGCACTTCCTCTGGAACAACTCCTGAGGAATGCACTGATTCTTCATCCGGCCGTGCTCGGCTACAATGATCCTCTCTGCCCGGTGGTGAGTGCAATAGACTTATCGCAAATTTCCTTCAAACTTTGACAACCAATCCATGCCTAAGATTACATCCAAGGTCGTTTCCAACACTATGAGGTCCCGGAAATTTGTGGTTCCGATGTTGAGGGTTGCGTGACAGCCTACACCGCCATCATTTCTCCTCGGCGACCCAGGGGCTTCTAAGGTTCTAGTGCAATGCATTTTCCACAACTACCCTTGATATGAATGAATGCGTTGCCCGTAATCAAGAGAACCAAACTGACGTGAATTCAATAAAACTTACCAACCAGATTCTCGGTTGATCATAGACGCCTCCAGCCGAGTGGTTCACCGCACGAGGAAAGGATTGGGCTTCTTGTGAGCCTCCATTGCCATTGCCATTCCTGCTTGGCCTCCGGCAGTCGGTGGCGAGTGCCTGCCTTCCACTTGAAAGGTGATGTGGCTCCGATCCTTCGGCCGGGAGAAGGTCTTGATTGCCATTACCATTCCATTGCCATTGCCATGGCCGACTTGTTGTCGGCTGCGTTGTCCATTTCCTCCATGGTTATATGTGTGCCTCCAGTCGCATAACGGCTTCCTGAGCTCCCGATTGCTTCCGGCTGTCTTCCGCTTCTTCTATCGTCCTTGCCTTCAAGAATGGTGGCCTTGTCTACCAGCTCTGGTAGTTGTTGAAGTAGCCACAATGCTGCATGTCGGTCATCATTGAGTCCTCAAGGAACTTCTCCTGCTTGGCGGCATCTCCACATCATCGAGGCTACCAAGCTTATTCATCCAGATTGCAATGTTCGCGAATTGGATACTCACGTTCTTCGATCATGGCTCCATGAGACATGATGCTTGGCTCTGGAATTGATCCCAGTGATGGCACCAATAAAGTGCGCTGTAATTCTCCCACCAAGAAGCTGTAGTCCAGTTGAGTGCATGCAAAGCACTTCTCGATAGCATCCAACGGTGACTAGCTCTCTTCCGACTTTATGAGCCAATCATCAGCACAATCGGCTCGGTCTACTAGAGAACACGATTCAACCTCGTATCGATAAGTTGTCCGAAACAATAGGGTGGTGCGCGTGGATTGATTGCTGTGTTCATTCTCGAATAAGTAGTTGCATCAAGCATTTCTGTTCGGACACTGGGTGAGCTCTTCGGAAACCATCACGCTCGGAGGCATCCGTGTTTTGAGGGTGAGAAATTAGAATAGAACAATGGTCTGAGGAATAACACTACCCATATGAATGCACAAACATAAACACACCAATCATTTATTCATTCCACTCAAACATGGTTCAAACTCGCATACAAAGCTCATGACTAATCAAGGAAAACATCGCCTAACTCGACGAAAAAAGTAAAAGATAACATGGTGGTCGACTAAAAAGTTTCACGCGCGCCTCTTGGGTTTCCTTCATGGTACTCCTTCAAATCCTGATCATTGCTCACGAGGGTGCTTCATCTCCACTGTAAACCTCCCAAGTCCATCTTTTCCTCTATCGCACAACTTCATCTTACTGTCAAGTCGACTATCTCCATGAAGTCCGTGATTTCTTCCTCATGGCCAAGGAAGTCTGGCTGCTTCTCCTCGCTCCAGTCATGAACAAAGCTTCCTGTGTCTTCGAAGTACGGGTCCAATCTCGCTTCGAGAAGACACTCCAAGTCCTCGATGTACGGAGAGTGAATCGTCCTCAATGGTTGCGGATGATATCTCCATTCTTGCCCTGCGGAAACCATGCAGTCTCGAGTGATCGCTCGCCCTCGTAATTCTCGGAGATGTCCAAGTGCTCGATAGATCGCCACGCCTTCCGATGATCCTGAACTCGTGAACTAAAGTTGATAGTCCGCGTGTCCTCAAGGTTCTTCCGATATGCCTTCCACTCAGGCGGTGTGCAGCGAAGTGCATTGGTGGGTTTCAGTCGAGGGTAGAGCTATCTTCAAGCTTCACCATCCTGACCAGGCTTCTCACCATCCGGACTGAGGATCGTAACCCTAGGAGGACCATAGCAACCATTTACTTTGAACTTTTCATTCCATAATTCTTCCCTGTTGACCCAAAATCGGTCAAATCAGTGTCTACATCCCAAGATCATGGGTACTCACAAGACATCGATAAAGTAATCAAAGTTCAATCACACCTGAATATCATTAAGACGATTCTCATATAGACTTTATTACAAGGAATAAATTACGCCAAGGCCAACTCATGAGAAATAAACTAATAACATCATTGAAGGCGAAGATAAGCGAGTCCATCCGACTCAAAGGGCATCGCCAGCGAGAGCCTCACCTGATCGAATATATCTCGAACATAATACGTTGAGCCATGTAGGTCAGCTTAATAAGTTCAAGTCATGAAGAATAACAATAATAAAGTTACTAACTCTATATGCATTTTGGTAGATGGAGCTCTAAGTTTCATCATTTTGGCGAAAAGCAAATTTTATCCTACTATAGTGGACTTGCTTGCAAATTACTACAATTGTTGGTAGTTATTGAGATGGTTCCAACCAATATCTCGCTCCCAATTATTAAGTCATAAAACCCTCAAATTAATTCATTAGTTTTAGTGTTGAGATATCCCAATACTTCCAAGTTCCAGAGGCTCAAATGTCCTAATCGGGACACGGCTGAATCGATTAGATCTTTAACTCGCAGAGGGTTGCGACTTTCTCCACAAGAATCATTCCTCCTTTAAAGTCTTCGCACTTCATGGTGTTTGAAGCGGACCAATGAAACAGGTCTTCCAAAGAGTTCTATCACGCCACTCGCGTACCCATCCAATCCTACCGTTTCACTCTGAGTACCGCCCGTACACGTCTACTAGGGTCAACAGCAGAGCCCATAATGGCTTCTGCTGCACAGTAAGCTTCGGTCATGGGGCATCCATCTCTTCGTGGCTGGGTGAAGCTTCAAGATGTCATGGCGCTTCTCCATGCATGCCAACTCACAGTGCTCAGGTGCCCAGCCAACGTCCTCCACCAAAGAGTGATTTTCCAAGTCCATCTTGATCATTGTAGTTCATGGTTGTCATCATCATTGACTCTCACATCTTGCTTATGAATTTACTCAACCCAAAACCCGCTCACGAGCATAGCAAAGTAACTACTACGTCCACGGGCTCATGGTAACAAGGGGTTGTCATCCTACCACATGATACTACTCAAGTTTAATGACTTCAAGATTTCACTCTGCATGCATGTTGGGTGGTGACAACTACTAATGCACAAAAACATAGGTATAGAAATAACATGATCAAAACTTGCCTTGCTCGAGATCCTCGAAGCTAAAGAGTCAGAGTAGCAAGCCTCAGTACGTGAAACTCTACCGAGACAAACAATAACACAATAAGCACAAAGCAATAGGATCACACAACATAACAAAAGTAACATAACACAACAAACAACCAAAACCAAATCCAAAAGGAAAACTCAAAGAAACCAATTCAAAGTTTTTCCTACTCCAAACAATAACTAAAATAGTTTTTATATAACAAAATTCCTTAATATAACCTAATCATGGTTTTAAGTTAACTTACAGAAAAGGTTTCACTAACAACTAGGAGCAAAAAGAATTAATTAAAAAGCTATTATAAAACTCATTTTAGGCCTAATCCAATTTCTATTAAGAAAATAAATTAAAACTTTTATTAATTATAAATAAAGTTCATCTACTAGAGTGACAGAAACTAACCTAGAATAACTAATCACAAGTTAAAAATAAATTCATTTACTAATTAAAATAGGAAAACAGAACTAGTTAATTAATTAGGATTAATAGGATTCTGCTTAAAACTAATTATTTATTAATCCTAAAATACCCAAGTTAATTTCTAAGGTTTGGCAATGCAAAATAAAGTTGGACAAAAAGAATCATCAAAATAATTTTCTAACTCAAGTTATAGCAGATTTACTATTCTGACTAAAACTAAATTAAAGCATTTTAATTATTTTAACATAGCTAAATATATATTCTACAGAAACTACATAAAATTTGCAATCCAACAAAAAAAATCACTAAAAATATTAAACAGAATAAAAGATATGAATTTTGAAAACGAAACTATTCCGCTAAAACAGAAAATCAAAATAAAAGAAAAGGCCTAATGGGCCTAAACTGGCTCTGCTAAATAGTCTAACGGCCTAGGGTTAACTAAAACGAACGGCTAAAAATAAAAAACTAACTAATACTAAACCGATTGAACCGCCGTTTTCTAATAAAACTACTCTGGTTCTAACTAGCCTATTTAGGATCTGACGGAGGTGTTTCCTGCTACGATCCATGCACGGCGGGGCAAGGGCAGAGATGCGCTCGGCCGACTCGGGTCCAGGGAAGTCGCCCTAAGGTGGAAAGTCGAGTGTTCGTGGGGTTCGGGGTGGTCGGGAGTATGGCGCTCGACGCGCGACTTATGGCGGCGAGTAGCCAGGTCTTGCCCGGCATGAACGGGAGGGAGGGTCCGCGAGGTCTCGGAGGAAATGGGTCGGGGCTCGCTTATAGCCTGGGTCTGGCCTCTGCCGGGGATCAGGCGATCGGGATCCTGATCCTTCGGATCCGCGATCTCCGCGTAAGGCTGCTATGGGCGAGGGGGAAGAAGATGGGGCGGGCCCACGGTCGAGAGAGAGGAGAGGCGAGGCAGCGGGTGGCCGAGGCCTAGGGATTCGGGCGAGCGAGGTGAGTGCGGCCGGCTCACTGGCTGGCCTCGTGGGTCAGCCCGGGCAGCAGTGGTGTTTGGCTACGGCCTGGTGGTTGGCCGCCTCGGGGTTTTTTAAAATTTTAATTTTTTAAATAAAACAAAACAGAAATAAAACAATATCTATAAATATTTTATATAGGGTATATATATACCAAATGATCGTGGAATATTCCTTTCATTTGAACATTTTTCCAAAGGCAAAATCCAAACTTTATAAAAATTCATTTTTCTAAATTCAAATAAAATTCAGATTTGAATCCAAATCTTTGGCATTGTTTCCTCTGATATTTTTGAGTGTCATGTTTGCTCCTCTCATATCTTTTGATCAAGTATTTATCAGCTTAGTTTTTGAAATGATTCCCACATGCCAAGTTTGAAATTCAAATTCAAAACTCAAAATCTAAACTTCAAATGGCATTCAAATTCAAACAGATGCATAGGATGCTTAGCTATAATTGTAAAACATTCCAAATAGGAAATTTGGGATGTTACAAACCTACCATTTAAGATGAATCTCCTCGAGATTCGGGTTGGCTAGCAATAGGTGCGGGTGATCTCAAGAAGATCTTCTTGCTCCTGTGGCTTCTTCCTCGTGTGGTGACTCCACAAGACCTTGCAAAATTTGATGACCTTGCCGCTGGTGACTCGCTTGCGCTCGAGAATTCGGACGGTTTCTCCTTGTAAGTCGATCACCGCTGTTGTATGGCCTCTAGGGCATGGTTCTCAACGGAACATCGCCATGTCGGCATGGCACTTCTTACCGAGAAACGGGAAGACATCATGAACTCGGACAATCCTTCCGCAATTCCAACTTGTAGCGAACCTCTCCACGACGCTCGAGGATTTGTAGGGCCAATGAATCGGGTGCTAACTTTCCTTGACACCAAACCTCTTGATTCCACGGGGAGACACACGAAGATATGCTCGGTCTCCCCTTACGTAAGTCACCTCCTTGCGCTTTATCGCGGCATAACTCTTCCGTTCGATGTGCTATCTTGAGCCTGTCTCAATGAGCTTGACTTTCTTCGAATCCTTGATAAGATCGGAACCGAAAAGTGATCGATCTCCAACACTATCCCACAAAGAATGGTGTTCTCGCACCTCCTTCCATAGAGCTTCGAAGGGGCCATCTTCAAACCGGATTGATAACTGTTGTTGTATGAGAACTCACAGATGGCAAATTATCATCCCAGCTAGACCCATAGTCTAGACACAAGCTCTCAACATGTCCTCCGTAATCTGATTGACTCTCTCGGTCCGTCCATCCTGTCATGGATGAAAAGCTGCATCAATTCCAGCCTCGCACTCCAAAGTTTCATGCAACTCTTCCAAAACTTTGAGGTAAACTCGCGTCCTCTATCCGACACGATTTTCCTCGAACTCCATGCGACATACGATCCTGGTCATGTATATCTTGGCCAACTTAGCACGGTATAGGTAGTTTTCACGGAATGAAGTGAGCTACCTTAGTCAAACGATCAACCACTACCCAGATAGATCATAACCTGAACGGGTCCGGTAATCCTGATGAAATCCATACCAAGTTTCTCCCATTTCCAATCGAATCGCAAGGTTGAAGAACCTCGCCGGCTTCGATGTTCGCTTTACACGCTGCAAACATCGCGATACGCTACGTACTGCAATGTCCTTCTTCATACCTGCCACCGTAAACTTTGCTTCAAATCCTGTACATCTTGGTGTTGCTGGGTGAATCGAGTACGGTGAATCATGAGCCTCCTAAGAATTAGCTTCGAGCTCGGATCATTGGGCACATAAATACGATCCTCAACCATATAGTTCCGTGTTCATCCTTACGGAACCTTTAGCTTTTCCTTCCTCCATCTTTTGCTTAATCTCACCAATTTCCTTGTCCGACTTGGCTTCACGAATCCTTTCGCCAAAGTGGACTGAACTTCCAGAGTTGCAACAAATCCTTTCGAACTATCTCCTGGAGATCTCCGAGGTCATTGACTAACCCGGGTAATCCTCCGCGAAGAGTATTCACATAACTCTTACGGCTCAAAGCATCTGCTACAACATTAGCTTTACCGTGGTAATGCAATCTCATGTCATAGTCCTTTATCAACTCTAGCCATCTCCTCCGCCTGAGGTTTAATTTCTTCTGTGAAGATATACTTCAAACTCTTGTGATCTGTAGAACATCACAACGATTTCCGATGAGGAAATGTCCGTGTCTTGAGTGCATGCACATACCGCTAACTCCAAATCATGCGTGGTATAATTCATCTCATGAGGCCAGCTGTCCTGGAGGCATAGCTACAACCTTACCTTCCTGCATCAATACTCCTCCGAGTCCTTGACGAAGCGCCAAATAAACCTGGTATTCCTTGTGTATGTCCAGCAAAATCAACATCGGCGTGACCAACCGCTTCTTCAATTCTGAAACTGGCTTCACATTCCTCGGTCCAAACATACTTGGCTTCCTTCTTCAACAGCTCACCATGGGTTGGCAATCTTCGAGAAGTTCTCTATAACCTCCGATAATATCCGCGAGTCCGAGAAACACGATCTCCTTGACTAGGTGGGTGACGCCAATCGGTGATCGATTCAACCTTGGCGGGATCAATCGCTATTCCTTCTCCTGAAATAACATGTCCGAGGAATCCAACTTCCTTCACCAAAATTCACATTTGCTGAACTTGGCATACAACGATGTTCTCAAAGTTTCTCCGAACTAGACGCAAATGTTCCTTATGCTCTTCCTCGCTCTTGGAGAATATCAATATATCATCGATGAACACCACGACAAACTTGTCAGATATTCCATGAACACCTTGTTCATCAAATTCATGAAGTATGCAGGAGCATTAGTCAATCCAAATGACATGACGGTATACTCATATAAACCATACCGGTAGTGAATGTGTTTTGGGTATATCCTTTTCACGAATCTTCAATCGATGATACCCGATCAAGATCGATCTTAGAGAATACCTTGGCTCCAAAAGCTGATCAAATAAGTCATTGATCATCGGCAGGGTACTTGTTCTTGATGGTTACTCGCTCAATGCACGATAATCCACAACCATCCTCAAGCTTCCATCCTTCTTCTACCAAAAGAACTGGCTCCCAAGGTGATGAGCTTGGACAATATATCCTTTCTCCAATAACTCATTTATTTGATCCTTGATCTCTTTCAACTCATTCGTGGCATCCGATAAGGTCTCTTGATATTGGGGCTGTCGCAATAGCTCAATCGAATTCAATGTCCCGTCCGTGGCATTCTGTAATTCCTGAAACACATCGGAAAGTCTTGCACCATCGCACTTCCTCCTAACAACTCCGTGAGGGAATGCACCGATTCTTCATCCGGCTACGCTACATACTTGATCCTCTTATGCCCGGTGGTGAGCGTAATAGACTTATGCACACAATGTTCCTTCAAACTTTGACAACCAATCCATGCCTAGGATTACATCCAAAGTCTGAGTTTCCAACACTATGAGGTCCACGGAAATTTGTGGTTCCCGATGTTGAGGGTTGCAGACAGCCTACACCGCCATCATTTCTCCTCCCGCTGAATCGACGCCAAGGGGGCTTCTAAGGGTTCTAGTGCGAACCGCATTTTCACAACTACCCTTGATATGAATGAATCGTTGCTCGTAATCAAAGAGAACCAAACTGAACGTGAATTCAATAAAACTTACCAACCACAAGTTGTCCGTTGATCATAGACGCCCTCCACGCCGATGTGGTTCACCCGAGCACGAGGAAAGGATTGGGCTTCTTCGTCTGAGCCTCCATTGCCATTGCCATTCCTCCGCTTGCCTCCGCGTGGATGAGTGCCCCTGTCCGCACTTGAAGGTGTGATGTGGCTCAGATCCTTGAGCCGGGCAGAACGGTGCTGATTGCCATTACCATTTCCATTGCCATTGCCATGGCCGACTTGTTTCCTGGTGCTTGTTCCCATTTCCTCCATGGTTATGACCTCCATGGTTATGATGGGTGTGCCCTCCGAGTACGGTGCATAACGGGCTTCGCTGAGCTCCCGAGTTGTGCTTCGCCTGCTGTACTTCCGCTATGCTTTCTATCTGCTTCGCTTGCCTTCAAGAATGGTGGCCTTGTCTACCAGCTCCCGGTAGTTGTTGAAAGTAGCCACATAAGTTGCATACTGCCATCATTGAGTCCTCAAGGAACTTCTCCGCTTATGCATCTCGTGGCCACATCATCAGGGCATAGCGAGCAGCTTGTGATCCATCCACGATCGTCACAAGACGGTTCCTGGCGCAAGTTGCGGAACTCATGCTTCTTCGCACTCATGGCTCACTGAGACATGAGCAGCGGAAGGCTCTGGAATTGATCCCATGTGATGGCACCAATGGGAAAGGTGGCGGTAATTCTCCCACCAAGAAGCTGCAGGTCCATCCAGCTTGATGCGCTGCAAAGCGCACCTTCTCAAGATCGGCATCCAACGGTGACTAGCTCCTTCCGACTTTATGGAGCCAATCATCAGCCACAATCGCTCGTGCTACTAGAGAACACCGGATTCAACCTCGTAAATCGAGTCAAGTTGTCACAGGGTGGTGGTGGCGGTGGATTGTTGGCGTTGTTGTTCGATTCAATAAGTAGTTGCATCACAGGCATTCTCTGCCGGCAGCTGGGTGAGCTCAAGGAAACCAAAGGTCACGCCGAGGCATCCGTGTTTTGAGGATGAGAAAATTATAATAGAACAATGGTCTATGAGGAATAACACTACCCATATGAATGCACAAACATAAACACACCAATCATTTATTCATTCCACTCAAACATGGTTCAAACTCGACACAAAAGCTCATGACTAATCAAGGGAAAACATCGCCTAACTCGACGTAAAAGTAAAAGATAACATGGTGGTCGACTAAAAGTCTTCATCGTGGCCTCCTCTTGGGGTTTCTTCAGTGGTACTCCCTTCAAATCCTGATCATTGCTCACGAGGGTGCTTCATCTCCACTCGGTAAAGGTCTCTCCCAAGTCCATCTTTTCCTCTATCGCGCAAGCTTCATCTTCGTGTCGTCGACTATCTCCATGAAGTCCGTGATTTCTTCCTCATGGCCAAGGAAGTCAGGTTCTCCTCCAGCCCAGCCATGGAACAAAGCTTCCTGTGTTCGAAGTTAGGCGAGTCCGAATCTCCGCTTCTGAGAAGACACTCCAAGTCCCGGATGTACGAGAGTGGAATCGCCTCAATGGTACGGATGATATCTCCATTCCTTGCCCTCGCGGAAACCATGGCGAGGTCTCGAGGATCGAGCTCGCCTCAGATCTCTCTGAGATGTCCAAGTGCTCGATAGATCGCCACGCCCCTTCCGATGATCCAGCTTGAACTCGTGAACTCAAAGTTGATAGGCTCCGTGTGTCCTCCAAAGGTTCTTCCTGGATATGCACTTCAACTCAGAGCGGGTGTCCGCGGATGCATTGGTTGGCTTCCGATCGAGGGTAGAGCTATCTTCACCGCTTCACCATCTCGACCAGCTTTCTTCCAAGGGCATCGCCTCATCGGCGGCGTAACTCCGTAGCAAACTGGGTGAACTCGCGCCATCTAGAATGTTGCAAATGAGAGAAGAGTCGAATTGAACAGGGAGAATTATGGAATGAAAAGGATTCAAAGTAAATGGTCTCTGCTATGGCTTTCCGATCCTAGGGGTTACGATCCTACGGTCGCAGTGCTCGATACCATCTCAGAGCGACCTGATCCAAAATCGGTCAAATCTCGTGGTCTGATCATCCCAAGATCATGCCGGTACTCACAAAGACATCGATAAAGTAATCAAAGTTCAATCACACCTGAATATCATTAAACGATTCTCATATAGAGTCTTTATTACAAGGGAATAAATTCGCTCAAGGCCAACTCATGAGAAATAAACTAATAACACTGCGGAAGGTCGAAGATAAGCGAGTCCATCCGACTCAAAGGGCAATCGCAGCGCTGAGCGTAGCCTCACTCCTGATCGAATATATCTCGCAACATAATACGCTGCAGCCATGTAGGTCAGCTTTTGGAATAAGTCGGCAAGTCATGAAGAATAACAATAATAAAGTTACTAACTCTATATGCATTTTGGCTGTGGAGCTCTAAGTTTCATCATTTTGCTAAAAGCAAATTTTATCCTACTACAAAGGACTTGCATTGCAAATTACTACAATTGTTGGTAGTTATTGAGATGGTTCCGCCAACCAATATCTCGCTCCCAATTATTAAGTCATATAAACCCTCAAATTAATACATTAGTTTTAGTGTTGAGATATCCAATACTTCCAAGTTCCAGAGGCTCAAATGTCCGTAATCGGGGACACGGCTAATCGATTAGAGCTTTAACTCTGCAGAGGTTGCGACTTTCCCGCAAGAATCATTCCTCCTTTAAAGTCTTCGACTTCATGGTGTTTGAAGACGGACGAATGAAACAGGTCTTCCAAAGAGTTCTTCCGCCACCGCCGTACCCATCCAATCCTACCGTTTTCTACTCTCGTAGTACCGCCCAAAAGCGCCACTACTAGGGTCAACCCAGCCAGAGCCCATAATGGCTTGCGGCTGCATGTAAGCTTCCGTCATGGGGCATCCATCCTTCTCTTCGTGGCTGGGTGAAGCTCCAAGATGTCATGGCACTTCTCCATGCATCCCGCCACCACTGGTGCTCCAGGTGCCCACAACCGCCCTCCACCCAAGAGTGATTTTCCAAGTCCATCTTGATCATTGTAGTTCATGGGTTGTCATCATCATTGACTCTCACATCTTGCTTATGTATTTCACTCAACCCAAAACCCGCTCTACGAGCATAGCAAAGTAACTACTACGCCCGGTCATGGTAACAAGGGATTGGTTCATCCTACCACATGATACTACTCAAGTTTAAGGACTTCAAGATTTCACTATCTGCATGCATGGTGGGTGGTGACAACTACTAATGCACAAAAACATAGGTATAGAAATAACATGATCAAAACTTGCCTTGCCGAGGATCCTCAGAAGCTAAAGAGTCGAGTAGCAAGCTTCCATCTCAAAACTCTACCGAGACAAACAATAACACAATAAGCACAAAGCAATAGGATCACACAACATAACAAGTAACATAACACAACAAAACAACCAAAACCAAATCCAAAAGGAAAACTCAAAGAAACCAATTCAAAGTTTTTCCTACTCCAAACAATAACTAAAATAGTTTTTATATAACAAAATTTCCTTAATATAACCTAATCATGGTTTTAAGTTAACTTAATGTAAAAGGTTTCACTAAACAACTAGGAGCAAAAAGAATTAATTAAAAAGCTATTATAAAACTCATTTTAGGCCTAATCCAATTTCTATTAAGAAAAATAAATTAAAATTTTATTAATTATAAATAAAAGTTCATCTACTAGAGTGACAGAAACTAACCTAGAATAACTAATCACAAGTTAAAAATAAATTCATTTACTAATTAAAATATTAGGAAAACAGAACTAGTTAATTAATTAGGATTAATAGGATTCTGCTTAAAACTAATTATTTATTAATCCTAAAATACCCAAGTTAATTTCTAGGGTTTGGCAATGACAAAATAAAGTTGGGACAAAAAGAATCATGCAAAATAATTTTTCTAACTCAAGTTATAGCAGATTTACTATTCTGACTAAAACTAAATTAAAGCATTTTAATTATTTTTAACATAGCTAAATATATATTCTACAGAAACTACATAAAATTTGCAAGCCAACAAAAAATAATCATCTAAAATAATAAACAGAATAAAAGATATCAATTTTCAAAACAGAAACTAATCTCAAAACAGAAAATCAAAAAAGAAAAAGGCCTAATGGGCCTAAATCGTGCTCTGCGTTAAATAGTCTAAACGGGCCCTAGGGTTAACTAAAACGAACCGGCCTAAAAATAAAAACCTAACTAATACTAAACCGATTGAACCGCCGGTTTTCTAATAAAACTTATTCTTCGGGGTTCTAATCCTAGCCGCTTATTTAGGATCTGGACGGGGTGTTTTCCGTGGCTACGGAGTCCAGACGGCGCAGGGCGCGAGAGTGCGCGGGGCTTGAAGGCCGAGGAGGTCCGAGGAGTCGCTGCGGAAGTGACGAGGTCGGGAGTGGTTCGGTGGGTCGGGGTGGTGGAGGGGTAGGCGTCGACGGCGCATTTGGCGGGTAGAGCTTGCCGGGCATAGCACTAACGGGAGGAGAGGGGTCCGCGAGGTCTCGAGGGGAAAATGGGTGCGGGGCTCCGGCTTATAGCCTGGGTCTGCCCGCTCTGGGGGATCGGGCGATCGGGATCCCGGATCCTGGATCCGGCGATCTCCCAGGCAGTGGGCGTGGGGGAAGAAGATGGCGGGCCCACGGGTCAGAGAGAGAGGGAGAGGCGAGCGGGTGGCCGAGGCCTAGGGATTCAGGGCGGCGAGGGTGGCTGGCTCGGCTCGGCTAGGGCTGGCCCGGTGGTCAGCGCGGCCAGGCTGGGCCGGGCTGGCCTGGGTGGCTCGGCTGGCGCCTGGGGGTTTTTTAAAATTTTAATTTTTTAAATAAAACAAAACATAAATAAAACAATATCTATAAATATTTTATATAGGGTATATATACCAAAATGATCAGGGAATATTCCTTTCATTTGAACATTTTCCAAAGGCAAAATCCAAACTTTATAAAAATTCATTTTTCTAAATTCAAATAAAATTCAGATTTGAATCCAAATCTTTTGGCATTGTTTCCTCGATATTTTTGGAGTGTCATGTTTGCTCCTCTCATACTTTTGATCAAGTATTTATCGTGCTTAGTTTTTGAAATGATTCCCACATGCCAAGTTTGAAATTCAAATTCAAAACTCAAAATTCTCTAAACTTCAAATGGCATTCAAATTCAAACAGATGCATAGGATGCTTAGCTATAATTGTAAAACATTCCAAATAGGAAATTTGGGATGTTACAAATTATTAGAGAATGATGTGATTTACTACCCATTCCGTTAGCTTAGCATTTGATCATTTAGTATATTGCTTTTGCTTTATTCATGACTTATACATGTTCCTATGACTATGAGATTATGCAACTCCCTAATACCGAGGAACACTTTGTGTGCTACCAAACGTCACAACATAACGGGTGATTATAAAGGTGCTTCTGTGTGTCTCGATGGTACTTGTTGATTTTCATAGATCAAGATTAGGATTTGTCACTCCAATTTTTGGAGAGGTATTCTGGCCCTCTCGGTAATACACATCACTATAAGCCTTGAAGCAATGCAACTAATGAGTTGGTATGGATGATGTATTACTGAACAGTAAAGAGACTTGCTAGAACGAGATTGAACTAGGTATTGAGATACCGATGATCAATCTCGGCAAGTAACGCATCGATGACAAAGGAACAACGATGTTGTTATGCGTTTGACCGATAAAGATCTTCAGAGAATATGTTGGAACCAATATGAGAATCTAGGTTCTCTATTGGTTATTGACCGAAATGAGTCTCGGTCATGAATACATAGTTCTCGAACTCGTAGGGTCCGCGACGCTTAACGCTCGATGAATCGTATTATGAGTTTATGTGTTTTGATGTACCAAGGTAGTTCGAGTCCCGATATGATCACGGAATAAGGAGGAGTCTCAAATGGTCGAGACATAAAGATCGATATATTGGATGGATATGTTTGACTCGAAGGGTTTCGAGTGAGTTTGGACAAATCTGAGTACCGGGGTTACGAACCCCTGTGGGAGTGTAATGGGCCTCATGGGCCTTGACTTTCCCATAAGAATCATTCCCTCCTTTAAAGTCTTAGCACTTCATGGTGTTTGAAGGCGGACCAGATAAACAGGTCTTCAAAGAGTTCTTACGCCCTTTGCGGTACCCATCAATCCTACCGTTCTTCTACTTCTCGTAGTACCGTCCAGCAAGCGTCACTACTAGGGTCAACCCAGCGAGCCCATAATGGCTTGCGGCTGCATGTAAGCTTCGGTCATGGGGCATCCATCCTTCTCTTCGTGGCTGGGTGAAGCTTTCCGCAAGATGTCATGGCACTTCTCCATGCATCCCGCCACCACTGGAGCTCCAGGTGCCCGTCAACAAATCCTCCACCCAGTAGTGATTTTCAAAGTCCATCTTGATCATTGTAGTTCATGGGGTTGTCATCATCATTGACTCTCACATCTTGCTTATGAATTTCACTCAACCCAAAACCGTCTCTGAGCATAGCAAAGTAACTACTACGTCCGGGGTCATGGTAACAAGGGATTGGTTCATCCTACCACATGATACTACTCAAGTTTAATGACTTCAAGATTTCACTACTGCATGCATGGTGGGGTGGTGACAACTACTAATGCACAAAAACATAGGTATAGAAATAACATGATCAAAACTTGCCTTGTTGATGATCCTCGTAAGCTAAAGAGTCGTAGTAGCAAGCTTCGCACTCCGGAAACTCTACCGAGACAAACAATAACACAATAAGCACAAAGCAATAGGATCACACAACATAACAAAAGTAACATAACACAACAAAACAACCAAAACCAAATCCAAAAGGAAAACTCAAAGAAACCAATTCAAAGTTTTCCCTACTCCAAACAATAACTAAAATAGTTTTATATAACAAAAATTCCTTAATATAACCTAATCATGGTTTTAAGTTAACTTAACAGAAAAGGTTTCACTAAGCAACTAGGAGCAAAAAGAATTAATTAAAAAGCTATTATAAAACTCATTTTAGGCCTAATCCAATTTCTATTAAGAAAAATAAATTAAAACTTTTATTAATTATAAATAAAAGTTCATCTACTAGAGTGACAGAAACTAACCTAGAATAACTAATCACAAGTTAAAAATAAATTCATTTACTAATTAAAATATTAGGAAAACAGGAACTAGTTAATTAATTAGGATTAATAGGATTCTGCTTAAAACTAATTATTTATTAATCCTAAAATACCCAAGTTAATTTCTAGGGTTTGGCAATGACAAAATAAAGTTGGGACAAAAGAATCATGCAAAAATAATTTTTCTAACTCAAGTTATAGCAGATTTACTATTCTGACTAAAACTAAATTAAAGCATTTTTAATTATTTTTAACATAGCTAAATATATATTCTACAGAAACTACATAAAATTTGCAATCCAACAAAAAAGAATCATCTAAAATAATAAACAGAATAAAAGATATCAATTTTTCAAAAGCAGAAACTAATCTGCTAAAACAGAAAATCAAAAAAAAAAAAAAAGGCCTAATGGGCCTAAAGCGTACTACAATCGTTAAATAGTCTAAACGGGCCCTAGGGTTAACTAAAAGCGAACCGGCCTAAAAATAAAAAACCTAACTAATACTAAACCGATTGAACCGCGGTTTTCTAATAAAACTTACCCCTTGAGGGGTTCTAATCCTAGCCGCTTATTTAGGATCGGACGGAGTGTTTTCCGGCGGCTTACGGAGTCCGGCGAGGCGGCAATGCGGCGAGAGTCGTCGGGGCTTCGGCGTCGGGAGGTCGAGGAGTCGCCGTCTTGAGTCTGACGAGGTCGGGAGTGGTTCGGTGGGGTCGGGGTGGTCGGGGAGGGTAGGGCGTCGGCGGCGACTTTGGCGGCAGGAGCCGGATCCGCGAGCACGAGCGGGAGGAGAGGGGGTCAGCGAGGTCTCGGGGAAATGGGGTGCGGGGGCTCGGCTTTTATAGCCAGGGTTCGTCCTTGCTTGAGGGATCGAGGCGTCGGGATCCGGATCCCGGGATCCGCGATCTCCGCGTCTTCGTTGCGTGGGCGAGGGAAGAAGATGGGGCGGGGCCACGGTCGAGAGAGAGAGGGAGAGCGAGGCGGCGGGTGGCCGAGGCCTAGGGGATTGAGGCGAGCGAGGGGGTGAGCTGGGCAGCTCGGCTCATTGGGCTGGCCACAGTGGGTCGGCCGGCAGAGGCGGTAGGCGTCTTCTGGCTGGGCTGGGCTGGGGTGGCTGGCTGGCGCCCAGGGGGTTTCTTTTTAATATTTTAATTTTTTAAATAAAACAAAAACATAAATAAAACAATATCTATAAATATTTTATATAGGGTATATATACCAAAATGATAGGGAATATTCCTTTCATTTGAACATTTTCAAAGGCAAAATCAAACTTTATAAAATTCATTTTTTCAAATTCAAATAAAATTCAGATTTGAATCCAAATCTTTTGGCAATGTTTTCTCTGATATTTTTGGAGTGTCATGTTTACTCCTCTCATACTTTTGATCAAGTATTTATCGGGCTTAGTTTTTGAAATGTTTCCCACATGCCAAAGTTTGAAATTCAAATTCAAAACTCAAAATTCTCTGAAACTTCAAATGGCATTCAAATTCAAGCAGGATGCATAGGATGCTTAGCTATAATTGTAAAACATTCCAAATAGGAAATTTGGGATGTTACAAACCTACCACCTTAAGATGAATCTAGCCCTCGAGATTCGGGTTGGCTAGCAAATAGGTGCGGGTGGTCTCGAAGAAGATCTTCTTCGCGTTCCCAGGTGGCTTCTTCCTCGGTGTGGTGACTCCACAACACCTTGCAAAACTTGATGACCTTGCTGCGGGTGACTCTGCTTGCAGTCTCGAGAATTCGGACGGGTTTCTCCTTGTAAGTCAGATCACTGTCAAGCTGTATGGCCTCTAGGGACACTGTGTCTCTCAACGGAACATCGGCCATGTCGGCATGGCACTTCTTCAGCTGAGAAACGTGGAAGACATCATGAACTCCGACAATCCTTCCGGCAATTCCAACTTGTATGCAACTTCTCCACGACGTTCGAGGATTTTGTAGGGGCCAATGAATCGGGGTGCTAACTTTCCCTTGACACCAAACCTCTTGATTCCACGAAGTGGAGACACACGAAGATATGCTCGGTCTCCCACTTAGTAAGTCACCTCCTTGCGTTCTTGTCGGCATAACTCTTACATCTCATTGCGCTATCTTGAGCCTGTCTTGAATCAGCTTGACTTTCTCTTGAATCCTTGATAAGGTCGGAATCGAAAAGTGATCGATCTCAACACTATCCCACAGCAATGGTGTTCGCACCTCCTTCCGTATAGAGCTTGAAAGGGCCATCTTCAAACTGGATTGATAAGCTGTTGTTGTATGAGAACTCTGCGTATGGCAAATTATCATCCCAGCTAGACCCATAGTCTAGTACACAAGCTCTCAACATGTCCTCGAATCTGATTGACTCTCTCGGTCTGTCCATCATTTGCGGATGAAAAGCATCTTGAATTCCAGCCTCGTACCCAAAGTTTCATGCAATCGCTTCCAAAACTTTGAGGTAAACTACGTTCCTCTATCGACACGATTTTCCTCGGAACTCCATGCGGACATCGATCCTGGTCATGTATATCTTGGCCAACTTAGCACTGGTATAGGTAGTTTTCACGGGAATGAAGTGAGCTACCTTAGTCAAGCGATCAATCACTACCGGATAGAATCATAACCTGAGCGGGTCTGGGTAATCTGTGATGAAATCCATACCAAGTTTCTCCCATTTCCAATCGGGAATCGGCAAAGGTTGAAGTAACCTGCTGGCTTCGATGTTCTGCCTTTACGTTGACAAACATCGCATCTTTACGTACTCGGCAATATCCTTCTTCATACCTGTCCACGAAACTTTGCTTCAAATCCGGTACATCTTGGTGTTGCGGGGTGAATCGATCTGAGTGAATCATGAGCCTCTGAAGAATTAGCTTCTGAGCTCGGGATCATTGGGCACATAATCGATCCTCAAACCATATAGTTCCATGTTCATCCTTACGGAATCCTTTAGCTTTTCCTTCATCCATCTTTTGCTTAATCTCATCAATTTCCTTGTCCGACTTACGGGCTTCACGAATCCTTTCGGTCAAGGTGGACTGAACTTCGAGTTGCAACAAATCCTTTGGAACTATCTCCGATCGGAGATCTCTCGAGTCATCGACTAACTCACAGGGTAATCCTCCTGCTTTGTAAGAGTATTCACATAACTCTTACGGCTCAAAGCATCTGCTACAACATTAGCTTTACCGGGTGGTAATGCAATCTCATGTCATAGTCCTTTATCAACTCTAGCCATCTCCTCTGCACGAGGTTTAATTCCTTCTGCGTGAAGATATACTTCAAACTCTTGTGATCTGTGTAGACATCACAGCGATTTCCGATGAGGAAATGTCTCCAGTCTTGAGTGCATGCACTACAGTTGCTAACTCCAAATCATGCGTGGCATAATTCATCTCATGAGGCCGTAGCTGTGCGGAGGCATAAGCTACAACCTTACCTTCCTGCATCAATACTCCTCCGAGTCCTTGGCGAGAAGCGTCTAATAAACCTGGTATTCCTTGTGTATGTCCGCAAAATCAACACTAGGGCGGTGACCAACCGTTTCTTCAATTCCTGAAAACTGGCTTCACATTCCTCGGTCCAAACATACTTGGCTTCCTTCTTCAATAGTTCAGTCATGGGCTTGGCAATCTTGAGAAGTTCTCAATAAACCTCCGATAATATCCTGCGAGTCAGAAAACTGCGGATCTCCTTGGTGAGGTGGGTGGCCGCCAATCGGTGGTGATTCAACCTTGGCGGGATCAATGCTATTCCTTCTCCTGAAATAACATGTCCGAGGAATCCAACTTCCTTCAACCAAAATTCACATTTGCTGAACTTGGCATACCATGATGTTCTCGAAGTTTCTCGAACTAGGCGCAAATGTTCCTTATGCTCTTCCTCGCTCTTGGAAAATCAATATATCATCGATGAACACCACGACAAACTTGTCCAGATATTCCATGAACACCTTGTTCATCAAATTCATAAAGTATCAGGAGCATTAGTCAATCAAATGACATGACGGTATACTCATATAAACCATACACAGTAGTGAATGCTGTTTTGGGTATATCCTTTTCACGAATTTTCAATGATGATACCACGATCGAAGATCGATCTTAGAGAATACCTTGGCTCCAACTAGCTGATCAAACAAGTCATTGATCATCGGCAGAGGTACTTGTTCTTGATGTTTACTTCGTTCAATGCGATAATCCACAACCATCCTCAAGCTTCCATCCTTCTTCTCTACCAAAAGCTGGGGCTCCCCAAGGTGATGAGCTTGGGCGAATATATCCTTTCTCCAATAACTCATTTATTTGATCCTTGATCTCTTTCAACTCATTCGGTGGCATCCGATAAGGTCTCTTGGATATTGGGGCTGTGCGGCAATAGCTCAATCAGAAATTCAATGTCCTGTCCGTGGCATTCTGGTAATTCCTCCGGAAACACATCGGAAAGTCTTGCACTCTGGCACTTCCTCTGAACAACTCCGTGAGAAATACTGATTCTTCATCTGGCTGTGCTGGCTACATACTTGATCCTCTTACGCTCCGGGGTGGTGGCGAGAATAGACTTCTTGAGCACAGTCAATGTTCCTTCAAACTTTGACAACCAATCCATGCCTAGGATTACATCCAAGGTCTGAGTTTCCAACACTATGAGGTCCACGGAAATTTGTGGTTCCCGATGTTGAGGTTGCAGGACAGCCTACACCTGCCATCATTTCTCCTCCTGCGAACCCGGCGAAGGGGCTTCTAAGGGTTCTAGTCGCAACCCGTACTTTTCCACAACTACCCTTGATATGAATGAATCGTTGCACGAGAATCAAAGAGAACCAAAACTGAGCGTGAATTCAATAAAACTTACCAACCACGATTATGCGGTTGATCATAGGCGTCCTCCACGTCGATGTGGTTCACCCGAGCACGAGGGAAAGGATTGGGCTTCTTCTTTGAGCCTCCATTGCCATTGCCATTCCTCTGCTTGGCCTCCGGGCGTCGGTGGCGTAGTGCCTGTCTTCGGCACTTGAAGCGGTGATGTGGCTCAGATCCTTGAAGCCGGGCAGAAGCGGTGCTGATTGCCATTACCATTTCCATTGCCATTGCCATGGCCTGACTTGTTGTCTGGCTGCGGTTGTTCCCATTTCCTCCATGGTTATGACCTCCATGGTTATGATGGGTGTGCCCTCCAGAGTATGGTGCATAGCGGGGCTTCTGCTGAGCTCTGAGTTGTGCTTCCCCAGGCTGTACTTCCGCTTGCGGCTTTCTATCTGCTGCTTGCCTTCAAGAATGGTGGCCTTGTCTACCAGCTCACGGTAGTTGTTGAAAGTAGCCACAATAAGCTGCATGCTCAGTTCATCATTGAGTCCCTCAAGGAACTTCTCCTGTTTGGCGGCATCTGTGGCCACATCATCGAGGGCATAGCGGCGAGCTTGCTGAATTCATCCACGTCTTGTGCCACGATCACGGTTCCCTGGCGCAAGTTGTGGAACTCACGCTTCTTGAGACTCATGGCTCCAGGTGAGACATGAGCGGTCGGAAGGCTGCTGGAATTGATCCCAAGTGATGGCACCAATGGGAAAAGTGGCGGTGTAATTCTCCCACCAAGAAGCTGCAGGTCCATCCGGTTGATGCGTGCAAAGCGCACCTTCTCGACATCGGTGCATCCAACGGTGATTAGCTCCTTCCGACTTTGCGGAGCCAATCATCAGCCACAATCGGCTCAGTGCTACTAGAGAACACTGGCGGATTCAACCTCAGAAATCGAGTCAAGTTGTCCACAGTGGGTGGTGGCGGTGGCGGTGGATTGTTGGCGTTGTTGTTCTGATTCTGAATAAGTAGTTGCATCAGTGCATTCTGCTGCTGGAGCAGCTGGGTGAGCTCCGGCGGGAAACCAGTGTCACGCCTCGGAGGCATCTGGTGTTTTGGAGGGGATGAGAAAATTAGAATAGAACAATGGTCTATGAGGAATAACACTACCCATATGAATGCACAAACATAAACACACCAATCATTTATTCATTCCACTCAAACATGGTTCAAACTCGATTACAAAAGCTCATGACTAATCGAAGGGAAAACATCGGCCTAACTGATCGACGAAAAAGTAAAAGATAACATGGTGGTCGACTAAAAAGTCTTCATCGATGGCGCCTCCTCTTGGGGTTTCCTTGATGGTACTCCTTCAAAATCCTGATCATTGCTCACGAGGGTGCTTCATCTCCACTCGGGTAAGGTCCTCTCCCAAGTCCATCTTTTCCTCTATCGCGGCAAGCTTCATCTTGAGGTCGTCGACTATCTCCATGAAGTCCGTGATTTCTTCCTCATAGCCAAGGAAGTCTGCGTGCCTTCTCCTCCATTCGATTCGCGGAACAAAAGCTTCAGGTGTGTCTTGAGTTCTGGCGAGTCTGAATCTCCGTTTCACGAGAAGACACTCCAAGTCTGGATGTCTGAGAGAGTGGAATCGTCCTCAATGGTGCGGATGATATCTCCATTCCTTGCCTGCGAGAAACCATGGCGAGTCTGAGTGATCGAGCTCGGCCTGTACTCCTCTCGGAGATGTCCAAGTGCTCGATAGATCGCCACGTCCCTTCGATGATCCAGTTGAACTCGGTGAACTCAAAGTTGATAGGCTCCGTGTGTCCTCCAAGGTTCTCCACAGGATATGCACTTCAATCCTGTGGCGGGTGTCCGTCGGAAGTGCATTAGTGGGTTTCCGGTGATCGAGGTAGAGCTATCTTCAGCTGCTTCACCATCTGGACCAGCTTTCTTCGAAGGGCATCGTCTCATCGGGCTGGCGTAACTCCGGTAGCAAAGCTGGGTGAACTTCGTGCCATCTAGAATGTTGCAAAGGGAGAAGAGTCGAATTGAACAGGGAAGAATTATGGAATGAAAAGGATTCAAAGTAAATGGTCTCTGCTTATGGCTTTCCGATCCTAGGGGTTACGATCCTACGGTCAGCGTGTGCTTTGATACCATCTCTGTAGCGACCTGACCCAAAATCGGTCAAATCTACGTATGCATACCATCCCAAGATCATCTTTGGTACTCACGATACATCGATAAAGTAATCAAAGTTCAATCACACCTGAATATCATTAAGCGATTCTCATATAGAGTCTTTATTACAAGGAATAAATTGGCTCAAGGCCAACTCATGAGAAATAAACTAATAACACTGCGAGCGTCGAAGATAAGCGAGTCCATCCGACTCAAAGGGCAATCGCCAGCGGGCGTAGCCTCACTCTGATCGGAATATATCTACGCAACATAATACGTTGCAGCCATGTAGGTCAGCTTTTGGAATAAGTGGCAAGTCATGAAGAATAACAATAATAAAGTTACTAACTCTATATGCATTTTGGCTGTGGAGCTCTAAGTTTCATCATTTTGCGAAAAGCAAATTTTATCCTACTACGGTGGACTTGCTTGCAAATTACTACAATTGTTGGTAGTTATTGAGATGGTTCCGCCAACCAATATCTCGTTCCCAATTATTAAGTCATAAAACCCTCAAATTAATTCATTAGTTTTAGTGTTGAGATATCCGAATACTTCCAAGTTCGAGGCTCAAATGTCCGTAACGGGGACACGGCTAATCGATTAGATCTTTAACTCTGCGAGAGGGTTGCGCACTTTCCCGCAAGAATCATTCCCTCCTTTAAAGTCTTAGCACTTCATGGTGTTTGAAGGCGGGGCGAATAAACAGGGTCTTCAAAGAGTTCTTACGGCCCTTGCGTACCCATCAATCCTACCGTTCTTCTACTTCTCGTAGTACCGTCCAGCCAGCGTCACTACTAGGGTCAACCCAGCGAGCCCATAATGGCTTGCGGCTGCATGAGTAACTTCGGTCATGGGGCATCCATCCTTCTCTTCGTGGCTGGGTGAAGCTTTCCATGAGATGTCATGGCACTTCTCCATGCATCCCGCCACCACTGGTGCTCCAGGTGCCCGTCAACAAATCCTCCACCCAGTAGTGATTTTCGAAGTCCATCTTGATCATTGTAGTTCATGGGGTTGTCATCATCATTGACTCTCACATCTTGCTTATGAATTTCACTCAACCCAAAACCGTCTCTGAGCATAGCAAAGTAACTACTACGTCCGGGGTCATGGTAACAAGGGATTGGTTCATCCTACCACATGATACTACTCAAGTTTAATGACTTCAAGATTTCACTACTGCATGCATGGTGGGGTGGTGACAACTACTAATGCACAAAAACATAGGTATAGAAATAACATGATCAAAACTTGCCTTCTTGATGATCCTCGTAAGCTAAAAAGTCGTAGTAGCAAGCTTAGCACTCCGGAAACTCTACCGAGACAAACAATAACATAATAAGCACAAAGCAATAGGATCACACAACATAACAAGTAACATAACACAACAAAACAACCAAAACCAAATCCAAAAGGAAAACTCAAAGAAACCAATTCAAAGTTTTCCCTACTCCAAACAATAACTAAAATAGTTTTATATAACAAAATTCCTTAATATAACCTAATCATGGTTTTAAGTTAACTTAACGAAAAAGGTTTCACTAAGCAACTAGGAGCAAAAAGAATTAATTAAAAGCTATTATAAAACTCATTTTAGGCCTAATCCAATTTCTATTAAGAAAAATAAATTAAAACTTTTATTAATTATAAATAAAAGTTCATCTACTAGAGTGACAGAAACTAACCTAGAATAACTAATCACAAGTTAAAAATAAATTCATTTACTAATTAAAATATTAGGAAAACAGGAACTAGTTAATTAATTAGGATTAATAGGATTCTGCTTAAAACTAATTATTTATTAATCCTAAAATACCCAAGTTAATTTCTAGGGTTTGGCAATGACAAAATAAAGTTGGGACAAAAGAATCATGCAAAAATAATTTTTCTAACTCAAGTTATAGCAGATTTACTATTCTGACTAAAACTAAATTAAAGCATTTTAATTATTTTAACATAGCTAAATATATATTCTACAGAAACTACATAAAATTTGCAAGCCAACAAAAAAGTAATCATCTAAAAATAATAACAGAATAAAAGATATCAATTTTTCAAAACAGAAACTAATCTGCTAAAACAGAAAATCAAAAAAAAGAAAAAGGCCTAATGGGCCTAAACTGTGCCCCGTGCGTTAAATAGTCTAAACGGGCCCTAGGGTTAACTAAAACGAACCGGGCCTAAAATAAAAACCTAACTAATACTAAACCGGAAAGAACCGGTCGGTTTTCTTATAAAAACTTACCCCTTCGGGGGTTCTAATCCTAGCCGCTCATTTAGGATCGGACGGGGGAGGGTGTTGTCGGTGGCTTACCGGAGTCCGGCGACGGCGTGGCGGCGGCGAGAGTCGTCAGGGCTTGGCGTCGGGAGGTCGAGGAGTCGCCGTCTTGAGTCTTGACGAGGTCGGGAGTGGTTCGGTGGGGTCGGGGTGGTCGGGAGGGGTAGGCGTCGGCGGCGGCGACTTTGGCGGCGGTCTGAGCCAGACTCCAGCGAGCACGAGCAGGAGGAGAGGGGTCAGCGAGGTCTCGGGGAATGGGGTGCAGGGGCTCGGCTTTTATAGCTGGGGTTCGTCCTCGCTTGGGGATCGAGGCGATCGGGATCCGGATCCTTGGGATCCGGCGATCTCAGCGTCTTGCGATCGTGGGCGAGGGAAGAAGATGGGCGGGGCCACGGGTGAAGAGAGAGAGGGGAGGGAGCGAGCGGGTGGCCGAGGCCAGGGGGTTGGTCTTGGGGTGGTGGTGGGCAGCTCGGCTCGGCTGGCTGGCAGTGGGCAGTGGGCTGGGCAGGCCAGTGGAGTCTTGTCTGGCTGGGCTGGGGTGGCTTTGGCTGGCGCCCAGAGGTTTCTTTTAAAATTTTATTTTTTAAATAAAACAAAAACAGAAATAAAACAATATCTATAAATATTTTATATAGGGTATATATATACCAAAATGATCGAGGAATATTCCTTTCATTTGAACATTTTCCAAAGGCAAAATCAAACTTTATAAAAATCCATTTTTTCAAATTCAAATAAAATTCAGATTTGAATCCAAATCTTTTGGCAATGTTTTCTCTGATATTTTTGGAGTGTCATGTTTACTCCTCTCATACTTTTGATCAAGTATTTATCGGGCTTAGTTTTTGAAAATGTTTCCACATGCCAAAGTTTGAAATTCAAATTCAAAACTCAAAATTCTCTGAAACTTCAAATGGCATTCAAATTCAAACAGGATGCATAGGATGCTTAGCTATAATTGTAAAACATTCCAAATAGGAAATTTGGGATGTTACAAACCTACCACCTTAAGATGAATCTAGCCCTCGAGATTGGGTTAACTAACAAATAGGTGCGGGTGGTCTCGAAGAAGATCTTCTTCGCGTTCCCGCTTCTTCCTCGGTGTGGTGACTCCACAGCACCTTGCAAAACTTGATGACCTTGCTGCGGGTGACTCTGCTTGCAGTCTCGAGAATTCGGACGGGTTTCTCCTTGTAAGTCAGATCACTGTCAAGCTGTATGGCCTCTAGGGGCACTGTGTCTCTCAACGGAACATCGGCCATGTCGGCATGGCACTTCTTCAGCTGAGAAACGTGGAAGACATCATGAACTCCGGACAATCCTTCCGGCAATTCCAACTTGTATGCAACTTCTCCACGACGTTCGAGGATTTTGTAGGGGCCAATGAATCGGGGTGCTAACTTTCCTTGACACCAAACCTCTTGATTCCACGAAGTGAGAGACACGAAGATATGCTCGGTCTCCCCTTCGTAAGTCACCTCCTTGCGTTCTTGTCGGCATAACTCTTACATCTCATTGCGCTATCTTGAGCCTGTCTCGAATCAGCTTGACTTTCTCTTGAATCCTTGATAAGGTCGGAACGAAAAGTGATCGATCTCAACACTATCCCACACAATGGTGTTCTGCACCTCCTTCCGTATAGAGCTTCGAAAGGGGCCATCTTCAGACTGGATTGATAACTGTTGTTGTATGAGAACTCTGCGTATGGCAAATTATCATCCCAGCTAGACCCATAGTCTAGTACACAAGCTCTCAACATGTCCTCCGAATCTGATTGACTCTCTCGGTCATCCATCATCTGCGGGATGAAAAGCGATCTTGAATTCCAGCCTCGTACCCAAAGTTTCATGCAAGCTGCTTCCAAAACTTTGAGGTAAACTGCGTTCCTCTATCGACACGATTTTCCTCGGAACTCCATGCGGACATCGATCCTGGTCATGTATATCTTGGCCAACTTAGCACTGGTATAGGTAGTCTTCACGGGAATGAAGTGAGCTACCTTAGTCAAGCGATCAACCACTACCCGGATAGAATCATAACTGAGCGGGTCTGGGTAATCCTGTGATGAAATCCATACCAAGTTTCTCCCATTTCCAATCGGGAATCGGCAAAGGTTGAAGTAACCTGCTGGCTTACGATGTTACGCCTTTACGTTGACAAACATCGCATCTCGCTACGTACTCGGCAATATCCTTCTTCATACCATCCACGAAACTTTGCTTCAAATCCGGTACATCTTGGTGTTGCGGGGTGAATCGAATCTGATGAATCATGAGCCTCTGAAGAATTAGCTTCTGAGCTCGGGATCATTGGGCACATAATCGATCCTCAAACCATATAGTTCCATGTTCATCCTTACGGAATCCTTTAGCTTTTCCTTCATCCATCTTTTGCTTAATCTCATCAATTTCCTTGTCGACTTACGGGCTTCACGAATCCTTTCGGTCAAGGTGGACTGAACTTCGAGTTGCAACAAATCCTTTGGAACTATCTCCGATCGGAGATCTACGAGGTCATCGACTAACTCACAGGTAATCCTCCTGCTTGTAAGAGTATTCACATAACTCTTACGGCTCAAAGCATCTGCTACAACATTAGCTTTACCGGGGTGGTAATGCAATCTCATGTCATAGTCCTTTATCAACTCTAGCCATCTCCTCTGCTGAGGTTTAATTCCTTCTGCGTGAAGATATACTTCAAACTCTTGTGATCTGTGTAGACATCACAGCGATTTCCGATGAGGAAATGTCTCCAGTCTTGAGTGCATGCACTACAGCTGCTAACTCCAAATCATCGTGGCATAATTCATCTCATGAGGCCGTAGCTATGCGGAGGCATAAGCTACAACCTTACCTTCCTGCATCAATACTCCTCCGAGTCCTTGGCGAAGCGTCTAATAAACCTGGTATTCCTTGTGTATGTCCGCAAAATCAACACTAGGGCGGTGACCAACCGTTTCTTCAATTCCTGAAAACTGGCTTCACATTCCTCGGTCCAAACATACTTGGCTTCCTTCTTCAATAGTTCAGTCATGGGTTTGGCAATCTTGATAAGTTCTCAATAAACCTCCGATAATATCCTGCGAGTCAGAAAACTGCGGATCTCCTTGGTGAGGTGGGTGGCGCCAATCGGTGGTGATTCAACCTTGGCGGGATCAACTGCTATTCCTTCTCCTGAAATAACATGTCAGAGGAATCAACTTCCTTCAACCAAAATTCACATTTGCTGAACTTGGCATACAAGCGATGTTCTCGAAGTTTCTCGAACTAGGCATAAATGTTCCTTATGCTCTTCCTCGCTCTTGGAGAAAATCAATATATCATCGATGAACACCACGACAAACTTGTCCAGATATTCCATGAACACCTTGTTCATCAAATTCATAAAGTATGTAGGAGCATTAGTCAATCCAAATGACATGACGGTATACTCATATAAACCATACCTGGTAGTGAATGTTGTTTTGGGTATATCCTTTTCACGAATTTTCAACTGATGATACCATGATCGAAGATCGATCTTAGAGAATACCTTGGCTCCAACTAGCTGATCAAACAAGTCATTGATCATCGGCAGAGGGTACTAGTTCTTGATGGTTACTTCGTTCAATGCACGATAATCCACAACCATCCTCAAGCTTCCATCCTTCTTCTCTACCAAAAGAACTGGGGCTCCCCAAGGTGATGAGCTTGGACGAATATATCCTTTCTCCAATAACTCATTTATTTGATCCTTGATCTCTTTCAACTCATTCGGTGGCATCCGATAAGGTCTCTTGGATATTGGGGCTGTGCGACAATAGCTCAATCAGAAATTCAATGTCCTGTCCGGTGGCATTCTGGTAATTCCTCAGGAAACACATCGGAAAAGTCTTGCACTCTGGCACTTCCTCTGAACAACTCCGTGAGAATGCACTGATTCTTCATCTGGCTGTGCTGGCTACATACTTGATCCTCTTACGCTCCGGGTGGTGGCGAGAATAGACTTCTTGAGCACGATCAATGTTCCTTCAAACTTTGACAACCAATCCATGCCTAGGATTACATCCAAGGTCTGAGTTTCCAACACTATGAGGTCCACGGAAATTTGTGGTTCCCGATGTTGAGGTTGCAGGACAGCCTACACCTGCCATCATTTCTCCTCCTGGGCCCGGCGAAGGGGCTTCTAAGGGTTCTAGTCGCAACCGTACTTTTCCACAACTACCCTTGATATGAATGAATCGTTGCACGAGAATCAAAGAGAACCAAAACTGAGCGTGAATTCAATAAAACTTACCAACCACGATTATGCGGTTGATCATAGGCGTCCTCCACGTCGATGTGGTTCACTGAGCACGAGGAAAGGATTGGGCTTCTTCTTTGAGCCTCCATTGCCATTGCCATTCCTCTGCTTGGCCTCCGGGCAGTCGGTGGCGTAGTGCCTGTCTTACGGCACTTGAAGCGGTGATGTGGCTCAGATCCTTGAACCGGGCAGAGCAGTGCTGATTGCCATTACCATTTCCATTGCCATTGCCATGGCCTGACTTGTTGTCTGGCTGCGGTTGTTCCCATTTCCTCCATGGTTATGATGGGTGTGCCCTCCCGAGTATGGTGCATAGCGGGGCCTGCTGAGCTCCCGAGTTGTGCTTCCCTGGCTGTACTTCCGCTTGCGGCTTCTATCTGCTGCTGCTTGCCTTCAAGAATGGTGGCCTTGTCTACCAGCTCACGGTAGTTGTTGAAAGTAGCCACAATAAGCTGCATGCTCAGTTCATCATTGAGTCCCTCAAGGAACTTCTCTGCTTGGCGGCATCTGTGGCCACATCATCGGGGGCATAGCGGCGAGCTTGCTGAATTCATCCACGTCTTGTGCCACAGATCTGTTCCCCTGGCGCAAGTTGCGGAACTCACGCTTCTTGAGACTCATGGCTCCAGTGAGACATGAGCGGTCTGAAAACTGCTGGAATTGATCCCATGTGATGGCACCAATGGGAAAGGTGGCGGTGTAATTCTCCCACCAAGAAGCTGCAGGTCCATCCGGTTGATGTGCGGCAAAGCGCACCTTCTCGACATCGGTGCATCCAACGGTGACTAGCTCTCTTCCGACTTTGCGGAGCCAATCATCAGCCACAATCGGCTCGGTGCTACTAGAGAACACTGGCGGATTCAACCTCGAAATCGAGTCAAGTTGTCCACGATGGGTGGTGGCGGTGGCGGTGGATTGTTGGCGTTGTTGTTACGATTCGAATAAGTAGTTGCATCGATGCATTCTGCTGCTTTGGAGCAGCTGGGTGAGCTCGGCGGAAACCGATTATCACGTCTCGGAGGCATCTGGTGTTTTGGAGGGATGAGAAAATTAGAATAGAACAATGGTCTATGAGGAATAACACTACCCATATGAATGCACAAACATAAACACACCAATCATTTATTCATTCCACTCAAACATGGTTCAAACTCGATTACAAAAGCTCATGACTAATCGAAGGAAAACATCGGCCTAACGATCGACGAAAAAGTAAAAGATAACATGGTGGTCGACTAAAAGTCTTCATCGATGGCGCCTCCTCTTGGGGTTTCCTTGATGGTACTCCTTGAAATCCTGATCATTGCTCACGAGGGTGCTTCATCTCCACTCGGGTAAAGGTCCTCTCCCAAGTCCATCTTTTCCTCTATCGCAGCAAGCTTCATCTTGGTCGTCGACTATCTCCATGAAGTCCGTGATTTCTTCCTCATGGCCAAGGAAGTCTGCGCGTGCCTTCTCCTCCGATTCGATTCATGGAACAAAAGCTTCCGGTGTGTCTTGAGTTCTGGCGAGTCTGAATCTCCGTTTCACGAGAAGACACTCCAAGTCTGGATGTCTGAGAGAGTGGAATCGTCCTCAATGGTACGGATGATATCTCCATTCCTTGCCTGCGAGAAACCATGGCGAGTCTCGAGTGATCGAGCTCGGCCTGTAATCCTCTCGGAGATGTCCAAGTGCTCGATAGATCGCCACGTCCTTCCGATGATCCAGTTGAACTCGGTGAACTAGAAGTTGATAGGCTCCGTGTGTCCTCCAAAGGTTCTTCCTGGGATATGCACTTCAATCCTGTAGCAGGTGTCCGTCGGGAGTGCATTGGTGGGTTTCCCGGTGATCGAGGGTAGAGCTATCTTCAGCTGCTTCACCATCTGGACCAGCTTTCTTCACCATCTGGACCGTAGGATCGTAACCCCTAGGATCGGAAAGCCATAAGCAGAGACCATTTACTTTGAATCCTTTTCATTCCATAATTCTTCCCTGTTCAAGTTGACCCAAAATCGGTCAAATCTACGTATGCATACCATCCCAAGATCATCTTTGGTACTCACGATTACATCGATAAAGTAATCAAAGTTCAATCACACCTGAATATCATTAAGCGATTCTCATATAGAGTCTTTATTACAAGGGAATAAATTCGGCTCAAGGCCAACTCATGAGAAATAAACTAATAACACTGCGGAGCGTCGAAGATAAGCGAGTCCATCCGACTCAAAGGGCAATCGCCAGCGGGCGTAGCCTCACTCTGATCGGAATATATCTACGCAACATAATACGTTGCAGCCATGTAGGTCAGCTTTTGGAATAAGCTGGCAAGTCATGAAGAATAACAATAATAAAGTTACTAACTCTATATGCATTTTGGCTGTGGAGCTCTAAGTTTCATCATTTTGGGAAAAGCAAATTTTATCCTACTATAGTGGACTTGCATTGCAAATTACTACAATTGTTGGTAGTTATTGAGATGGTTCCGCCAACCAATATCTCGTTCCCAATTATTAAGTCATAAAACCCTCAAATTAATTCATTAGTTTTAGTGTTGAGATATCCGAATACTTCCAAGTTCGAGGCTCAAATGTCCGTAACGGGGACACGGCTAATCGATTAGATCTTTAACTCTGCAGAGGGTTGCGCACTTTCCCGCAAGAATCATTCCCTCCTTTAAAGTCTTAGCACTTCATGGTGTTTGAAGGCGGACGAATAAACAGGGTCTTCAAAGAGTTCTTACGCCCTTGCGGTACCCATCAATCCTACCGTTCTTCTACTTCTCGTAGTACCGTCCAGCCAGCGTCACTACTAGGGTCAACCCAGCGAGCCCATAATGGCTTGCGGCTGCAGAGTAAGCTTCGGTCATGGGGCATCCATCCTTCTCTTCGTGGCTGGGTGAAGCTTTCCGCAAGATGTCATGGCGCTTCTCCATGCATCCCGCCACCACTGGTGCTCCAGGTGCCCGTCAACAAATCCTCCACCCAAAGAGTGATTTTCGAAGTCCATCTTGATCATTGTAGTTCATGGGGTTGTCATCATCATTGACTCTCACATCTTGCTTATGAATTTCACTCAACCCAAAACCGTCTCTGAGCATAGCAAAGTAACTACTACGTCCGGGGTCATGGTAACAAGGGGTTGGTTCATCCTACCACATGATACTACTCAAGTTTAATGACTTCAAGATTTCACTACTGCATGCATGGTGGGGTGGTGACAACTACTAATGCACAAAAACATAGGTATAGAAATAACATGATCAAAACTTGCCTTGCTGATGATCCTCGTAAGCTAAAAATTAGTCGTAGTAGCAAGCTTAGCACTCAGGAAACTCTACGAGACAAACAATAACACAATAAGCACAAAGCAATAGGATCACACAACATAACAAAAGTAACATAACACAACAAACAACCAAAACCAAATCCAAAAGGAAAACTCAAAGAAACCAATTCAAAGTTTTCCCTACTCCAAACAATAACTAAAATAGTTTTATATAACAAAATTCCTTAATATAACCTAATCATGGTTTTAAGTTAACTTAACAGAAAAGGTTTCACTAAACAACTAGGAGCAAAAAGAATTAATTAAAAGCTATTATAAAACTCATTTTAGGCCTAATCCAATTTCTATTAAGAAAAATAAATTAAAACTTTTATTAATTATAAATAAAAGTTCATCTACTAGAGTGACAGAAACTAACCTAGAATAACTAATCACAAGTTAAAAATAAATTCATTTACTAATTAAAATATTAGGAAAACAGGAACTAGTTAATTAATTAGGATTAATAGGATTCTGCTTAAAACTAATTATTTATTAATCCTAAAATACCCAAGTTAATTTCTAAGGTTTGGCAATGACAAAATAAAGTTGGGACAAAAGAATCATGCAAAAATAATTTTTCTAACTCAAGTTATAGCAGATTTACTATTCTGACTAAAACTAAATTAAAGCATTTTAATTATTTTAACATAGCTAAATATATATTCTACAGAAACTACATAAAATTTGCAATCCAACAAAAAAGAATCACTCAAAAATATTAAACAGAATAAAAGATATGAATTTTTGAAAACAGAAACTATTCTGCTAAAACAGAAAATCAAAATAAAAGAAAAAGGCCTAATGGGCCTAAAGCGTATACAATAGTTAAATAGTCTAAGCGGGCCTAGGGTTAACTAAAAGCGAACCGGGCCTAAAATAAAAAACCTAACTAATACTAAACCGATTGAACCGGCGGTTTTCTAATAAAACTTACCCCTTGAGGGTTCTAATCCTAACCGCTTATTTAGGATCGGACGGGGGTGTTTTCGGTGGCTTACGGAGTCCGGCGACAGCGGCGGCGGCGGGCGAGAGTCGTCGGGGCTTGGCGTCGGGAGGTCGAGGAGTCGCCGTCTTGAGTGCTTGACGAGGTCGGGAGTGGTTGGTGGGGTCGGGGTGGTCGGGAGGGTAGGCGCGTCGGGCGGCGACTTTGGCGGCGGTCTGAGCTTGAACTCCAGCGAGCCTGAACAGGAGGAGAGGGGTCAGCGAGGTCTCGGGAGGAAATGGGGTGCGGGGGCTCGGCTTTTATAGCCAGGGTTCGTCCTCGCTTGGGGATCGGGCGATCGGGGATCCGGATCCTTGGGATCCGCGATCTCAGCGTCTGCGTTCGTGGGCGGGGAAGAAGATGGGGCAGGGCCTGGTGAGAGAGAGAGGGAGAGGCGAGGCGGCGGGTGGCGAGGCCTAGGGATTCAGGCGGCGAGGGGTGAGCTGGGCCGGCTCGGCTCAGGCTGGGCTGGCCACAGGTGGGTCAGCCGGGCAGGGCCAGCGGTCTTGGCTGGCTGGGCTGGGGTGCTTTGGTGGCGCCCAGGGGGTTTCTTTTAAAATTTTATTTTTTAAATAAAACAAAAACAGAAATAAAACAATATCTATAAATATTTTATATAGGGTATATATATACCAAAATGATCAGGAATATTCCTTTCATTTGAACATTTTCCAAAGGCAAAATCAAACTTTATAAAAATTCATTTTTCTAAATTCAAATAAAATTCAGATTTGAATCCAAATCTTTTGGCATTGTTTCCTCTGATATTTTGGAGTGTCATGTTTGCTCCTCTCATACTTTTGATCAAGTATTTATCGAGGCTTAGTTTTTGAAATGATTCCCACATGCCAAGTTTGAAATTCAAATTCAAAACTCAAAATTCTCTGAAACTTCAAATGGCATTCAAATTCAAACAGGATGCATAGGATGCTTAGCTATAATTGTAAAACATTCCAAATAGGAAATTTGGGATGTTACAAACCTACCACCTTAAGATGAATCTAGCCCTCGAGATTGGGTTAACTAACAAATAGGTGCGGGTGATCTCGAAGAAGATCTTCTTGGCGCTCCTGTGGCTTCTTCCTCGGTGTGGTGACTCCACAAGACCTTGCAAAATTTGATGACCTTGCTGCGGGTGACTCGGCTTGCAGTTTCGAGAATTCGGACGGGTTTCTCCTTGTAAGTCAGATCCTTTGTCAAGTTGTATGGCCTCTAGGGACCTTGTGTCTCTCAACGGAACATCGGCCATGTCGGCATGGCACTTCTTCAGCTGAGAAACGTGGAAGACATCATGAACTCCGGACAATCCTTCCGGCAATTCCAACTTGTACGCAACCTCTCCACGACGTTCGAGGATTTTGTAGGGGCCAATGAATCGGGGTGCTAACTTTCCCTTGACACCAAACCTCTTGATTCCACGAAGTGGAGACACACGAAGATATGCTCGGTCTCCCACTTCGTAAGTCACCTCCTTGCGCTTCTTGTCGGCATAACTCTTACATCTCTTGACTGTGCTATCTTGAGCCTGTCTCGAATCAGCTTGACTTTCTCTTGGAATCCTTGATAAGATCGGAACCGAAAAGTGATCGATCTCAACACTATCCCACAAATGGTGTTCGCACCTCCTTCCGTATAGAGCTTGAAAGGGCCATCTTCAAACTGGATTGATAAGCTGTTGTTGTATGAGAACTCTGCGTATGGCAAATTATCATCCCAGCTAGACCCATAGTCTAGTACACAAGCTCTCAACATGTCCTCCGAATCTGATTGACTCTCTCGGTCCATCCATCATGCTGCGGATGAAAAGCTGCTTGAATTCCAGCCTCGTACCCAAAGTTTCATGCAACTGCTTCCAAAACTTTGAGGTAAACTGCGTTCCTCTATCGACACGATTTTCCTCGGAACTCCATGCGGACATCGATCCTGGTCATGTATATCTTGGCCAACTTAGCACTGGTATAGGTAGTTTTCACGGGAATGAAGTGAGCTACCTTAGTCAAGCGATCAACCACTACCCGATAGAATCATAACCTGAGCGGGTCTGGGTAATCCTGTGATGAAATCCATACCAAGTTTCTCCCATTTCCAATCGGGAATCGGCAAGGGTTGAAGTAACCTGCTGGCTTCGATGTTCGCCTTTACGTTGGCAAACATCGCATCTTGCTATGTACTCGGCAATGTCCTTCTTCATACATCCACGAAACTTTGCTTCAAATCCAGGTACATCTTGGTGTTGCTGGGGTGAATCGAATCTGGTGAATCATGAGCCTCTGAAGAATTAGCTTCTGAGCTCGGGATCATTGGGCACATAATCGATCCTCGAACCATATAGTTCCGTGTTCATCCTTACGGAACCCTTTAGCTTTTCCTTCCTCCATCTTTTGCTTAATCTCATCAATTTCCTTGTCCGACTTACGGGCTTCACGAATCCTTTCGGCCAAAGTGGACTGAACTTCGAGTTGCAACAAATCCTTTGGAACTATCTCGATCGGAGATCTACGAGGTCATCGACTAACTCACAGGGTAATCCTCCTGCTTTGTAAGAGTATTCACATAACTCTTACGGCTCAAAGCATCTGCTACAACATTAGCTTTACCGGGTGGTAATGCAATCTCATGTCATAGTCCTTTATCAACTCTAGCCATCTCCTCTGCTGAGGTTTAATTTCTTCTGCGTGAAGATATACTTCAAACTCTTGTGATCTGTGTAAACATCACAACGATTTCCGATGAGGAAATGTCTCCAGTCTTGAGTGCATGCACTACAGCTGCTAACTCCAAATCATCGTGGCATAATTCATCTCATGAGGCCGTAGCTATGCGGAGGCATAAGCTACAACCTTACCTTCCTGCATCAATACTCCTCCGAGTCCTTGGCGAGAAGCGTCAAAATAAACCTGGTATTCCTTGTGTATGTCCAGCAAAATCAACACTTGGGCGGTGACCAACCGTTTCTTCAATTCTGAAAACGGCTTCACATTCCTCGGTCCAAACATACTTGGCTTCCTTCTTCAACAGCTCACCATGGGTTTGGCAATCTTGAAAGTTCTCAATGAACCTCCGATAATATCCTGCGAGTCAGAAAACTACGGATCTCCTTGACTAAGGTGGGTGGCTGCCAATCGGTGGTGATTCAACCTTGGCGGGATCAACTGCTATTCCTTCTCCTGAAATAACATGTCAGGAATCCAACTTCCTTCAACCAAAATTCACATTTGCTGAACTTGGCATACAACTGATGTTCTCAAAGTTTCTCGAACTAGGCGCAAATGTTCCTTATGCTCTTCCTCGCTCTTGGAGAATATCAATATATCATCGATGAACACCACAACAAACTTGTCCAGATATTCCATGAACACCTTGTTCATCAAATTCATAAGTATCAGGGAGCATTAGTCAATCAAATGACATGACGGTATACTCATATAAACCATACACAGTAGTGAATGATGTTTTGGGTATATCCTTTTCACGAATCTTCAATGATGATACCACGATCGAAGATCGATCTTAGAGAATACCTTGGCTCCAACAAGCTGATCAAACAAGTCATTGATCATCGGCGGGGGTACTTGTTCTTGATGGTTACTTCGTTCAATGCGATAATCCACAACCATCCTCAAGCTTCCATCCTTCTTCTCTACCAAAAGAACTGGGGCTCCCCAAGGTGATGAGCTTGGGCGAATATATCCTTTCTCCAATAACTCATTTATTTGATCCTTGATCTCTTTCAACTCATTCGGTGGCATCCGATAAGGTCTCTTGGATATTGGGGCTGTCTTGGGCAATAGCTCAATCAGAAATTCAATGTCCTGTCCGGTGGCATTCTGGTAATTCCTCCGGAAACACATCGGAAAGTCTTGCACTCTGGCACTTCCTCTGAACAACTCCGTGAGAATGCACCGATTCTTCATCTGGCTGCTGCTGGCTACATACTTGATCCTCTTATGCTCCGGGGTGGTGAGCGAGAATAGACTTCTGAGCACAGATCAATGTTCCTTCAAACTTTGACAACCAATCCATGCCTAGGATTACATCCAAAGTCTGAGTTTCCAACACTATGAGGTCCACGGAAATTTGTGGTTCCCGATGTTGAGGTTGCGGGACAGCCTACACCGCCATCATTTCTCCTCCCGGGCCCGGCGAAGGGGCTTCTAAGGGTTCTAGTCGCAACCCGTACTTTTCCACAACTACCCTTGATATGAATGAATGTGTTGCACGAATCAAAGAGAACCAAAACTGAGCGTGAATTCAATAAAACTTACCAACCACGATTATGCGGTTGATCATAGGCGTCCTCCACGTCGATGTGGTTCACCTGAGCACGAGGAAAGGATTGGGCTTCTTCTTTGAGCCTCCATTGCCATTGCCATTCCTCTGCTTGGCCTCCGGGCGTCGGTGGCGTAGTGCCTGTCTTCGGCACTTGAAGCGGTGATGTGGCTCAGATCCTTGAGCCGGGGCAACGGTGCTGATTGCCATTACCATTTCCATTGCCATTGCCATGGCTGACTTGTTTTCCTGGTTGCGGTTGTTCCCATTTCCTCCATGGTTATGACCTCCATGGTTATGATGGGTGTGCCCTCCCGAGTACGGTGCATAACGGGCTTCGCTGAGCTCCCGAGTTGTGCTTCCCCTGCTGTACTTCCGCTTGCGCTTTCTATCTGCTGCTGCTTGCCTTCAAGAATGGTGGCCTTGTCTACCAGCTCACGGTAGTTGTTGAAAGTAGCCACAGTAAGTTGCATACTCAGTTCATCATTGAGTCCCTCAAGGAACTTCTCCTGCTTTGCGGCATCTGTGGCCACATCATCGGGGCATAGCGGCGAGCTTGCTGAATTCATCCACGTCTTGTGCCACATGCGGTTCCCTGGCGCAAGTTGCGGAACTCATGCTTCTTGAGACTCATGGCTCCAGTGAGACATGAGCGGTCTGGAAAACCTGCTGGAATTGATCCCATGTGATGGCACCAATGGGAAAGGTGGCGGTGTAATTCTCCCACCAAGAAGCTGCAGGTCCATCCGGTTGATGCGTGACAAGCGCACCTTCTCGACATCGGTGCATCCAACGGTGACTAGCTCTCTTCCGACTTTGCGGAGCCAATCATCAGCCACAATCGGCTCGGTGCTACTAGAGAACACTGGCGGATTCAACCTCGTCGAGTCAAGTTGTCCACGATGGGTGGTGGCGGTGGCGGTGGATTGTTGGCGTTGTTGTTCTGATTCGAATAAGTAGTTGCATCAATGCATTCTGCTGCTTGGGAGCAGCTGGGTGAGCTCCGGCGGGAAACCAGTGTCACGCCTCGGAGGCATCTGGTGTTTTGGAGGGGATGAGAAAATTAGAATAGAACAATGGTCTATGAGGAATAACACTACCCATATGAATGCACAAACATAAACACACCAATCATTTATTCATTCCACTCAAACATGGTTCAAACTCGATTACAAAAGCTCATGACTAATCGAAGGGAAAATATCGGCCTAACTGATCGACAAAAAAGTAAAAGATACATGGTGGTCGACTAAAAGTCTTCATCAGTGGCGCCTCCTCTTGGGGTTTCCTTGGTGGTACTCCTTGAAATCCTGATCATTGCTCACGAGGGTGCTTCATCTCCACTCGGGTAAGGTCCTCTCCCAAGTCCATCTTTTCCTCTATCGCGGCAAGCTTCATCTTGGTCGTCGACTATCTCCATGAAGTCCGTGATTTCTTCCTCATAGCCAAGGAAGTCTGCGTGCCTTCTCCTCCAGTTCGATTCGCGGAACAAAAGCTTCCGTGTGTCTTGAGTTCGGTGATCTGAATCTCCGTTTCACGAGAAGACACTCCAAGTCTGGATGTCTGAGAGAGTGGAATCGTCCTCAATGGTACGGATGATATCTCCATTCCTTGCCTGCGAGAAACCATGGCGAGTCGAGTGATCGAGCTCGGCCTGTACTCCTCTCGGAGATGTCCAAGTGCTCGATAGATCGCCACGTCCCTTCCGATGATCCAGTTGAACTCGGTGAACTCAAAGTTGATAGGCTCCGTGTGTCCTCCAAAGGTTCTTCCAGGATATGCACTTCAATCTGTGGCGGGTGTCCGTCGGGAGTGCATTGGTTGGCTTCCGGTGATCGAGGTAGAGCTATCTTCACTGCTTCACCATCTGGACCAGCTTTCTTCGAAGGGCATCGTCTCATCGGGTGGCGTAACTCCGTAGCAAAGCTGGGGTGAACTCGTGCCATCTAGAATGTTGCAAATGAGAGAAGAGTCGAGAATTGAGCAGGGAGAATTATGGAATGAAAAGGATTCAAAGTAAATGGTCTCTGCTTATGGCTTTCCGATCCTAGGGGTTACGATCCTACGGTCAGCGTGTGCTCGATACCATCTCTGTGGCGACCTGATCCAAAATCGGTCAAATCTACGTATGCATACCATCCCAAGATCATCTTTGGTACTCACGATACATCGATAAAGTAATCAAAGTTCAATCACACCTGAATATCATTAAGCGATTCTCATATAGAGTCTTTATTACAAGGGAATAAATTGGCTCAAGGCCAACTCATGAGAAATAAACTAATAACACTGCGGAGCGTCGAAGATAAGCGAGTCCATCCGACTCCAAGGGCAATCGCCAAGCGCGAGCGTAGCCTCACTCTGATCGGAATATATCTACGCAACATAATACGTTGCAGCCATGTAGGTCAGCTTTTGGAATAAGCTGGCAAGTCATGAAGAATAACAATAATAAAGTTACTAACTCTATATGCATTTTGGCTGTGGAGCTCTAAGTTTCATCATTTTGCGAAAAGCAAATTTTATCCTACTACAGTGGACTTGCATTGCAAATTACTACAATTGTTGGTAGTTATTGAGATGGTTCCGCCAACCAATATCTCGTTCCCAATTATTAAGTCATATAAACCCCTCAAATTAATACATTAGTTTTAGTGTTGAGATATCCGAATACTTCCAAGTTCCAGAGGCTCAAATGTCCGTAACCGGGGACACGGCTAATCGATTAGATCTTTAACTCTGCAGAGGGTTGCGCACTTTCCCCGCAAGAATCATTCCCTCCTTTAAAGTCTTCGCACTTCATGGTGTTTGAAGGCGGACCAGATAAACAGGTCTTCAAAGAGTTCTTACGGCCCTGCCGTACCCATCAATCCTACCGTTCTTCTACTTCTCGTAGTACCGTCCAGCAAGCGTCACTACTAGGGTCAACCCAGCGAGCCCATAATGGCTTGCGGCTGCATGTAAGCTTCGGTCATGGGGCATCCATCCTTCTCTTCGTGGCTGGGTGAAGCTTTCCGCAAGATGTCATGGCACTTCTCCATGCATCCCGCCACCACTGGGTGCTCGGTGCCCGTCAACCGTCCTCCACCCAAGAGTGATTTTCGAAGTCCATCTTGATCATTGTAGTTCATGGGGTTGTCATCATCATTGACTCTCACATCTTGCTTATGTATTTCACTCAACCCAAAACCGTCTCTGAGCATAGCAAAGTAACTACTACGTCCGGGGTCATGGTAACAAGGGATTGGTTCATCCTACCACATGATACTACTCAAGTTTAAGGACTTCAAGATTTCACTACTGCATGCATGGTGGGGTGGTGACAACTACTAATGCACAAAAACATAGGTATAGAAATAACATGATCAAAACTTGCCTTGCTGAGGATCCTCGTAAGCTAAAGAGTCGTAGTAGCAAGCTTCCCACTCCGAAAACTCTACCGAGACAAACAATAACACAATAAGCACAAAGCAATAGGATCACACAACATAACAGAAGTAACATAACACAACAAAACAACCAAAACCAAATCCAAAAGGAAAACTCAAAGAAACCAATTCAAAGTTTTTGCCTACTCCAAACAATAACTAAAATAGTTTTTATATAACAAAATTTCCTTAATATAACCTAATCATGGTTTTAAGTTAACTTAACAGAAAAGGTTTCACTAAACAACTAGGAGCAAAAAGAATTAATTAAAAAGCTATTATAAAACTCATTTTAGGCCTAATCCAATTTCTATTAAGAAAAATAAATTAAAACTTTTATTAATTATAAATAAAAGTTCATCTACTAGAGTGACAGAAACTAACCTAGAATAACTAATCACAAGTTAAAAATAAATTCATTTACTAATTAAAATATTAGGAAAACAGGAACTAGTTAATTAATTAGGATTAATAGGATTCTGCTTAAAACTAATTATTTATTAATCCTAAAATACCCAAGTTAATTTCTAGGGTTTGGCAATGACAAAATAAAGTTGGGACAAAAAGAATCATGCAAAAATAATTTTTCTAACTCAAGTTATAGCAGATTTACTATTCTGACTAAAACTAAATTAAAGCATTTTAATTATTTTTAACATAGCTAAATATATATTCTACAGAAACTACATAAAATTTGCAAGCCAACAAAAAATAATCATCTAAAAATAATAAACAGAATAAAAGATATCAATTTTTCAAAACAGAAACTAATCTGCTAAAACAGAAAATCAAAAAAAAAAGAAAAAGGCCTAATGGGCCTAAAGCGTATACTCTGTCGTTAAATAGTCTAAGCGGGCCTAGGGTTAACTAAAACGAACCGGGCTAAAAATAAAAAACCTAACTAATACTAAACCGATTGAACCGCGGTTTTCTAATAAAACTTACCCCTTGAGTTCTAATCCTAGCCGCTTATTTAGGATCGGACGAAGTGTTTTCCGTGACTTACGGAGTCCAGCGACGGCGGCAAGGCGAGAGAGTGCGTCAGGGGCTTGAAAGTCGAGGAGGTCCGAGTCGTCGCGTCTTGGTCTGACGAGGTCGGGAGTGGTTCGGTGGGGTCGGGGTGGTCGGGGAGGTAGGGCGTCGTGGCGGCGACTTTGGCGGCGGTCTGAGCTTGGGCTCCCATGAGCCTGAGCAGGAGGAGAGGGGTCAGCGAGGTCTCGAGGGGAAAATGGGGTCGGGGCTCCGGCTTTTATAGCCTGGGTTCGTCCTCGCTTGGGGGATCGGGGCGTCGGGATCCGGATCGCCGGGATCCGCGATCTCAGCGTCTTGCGTTGCGTGGGCGAGGGAAGAAGATGGGGCAGGGCCCACGGTCGAGAGAGAGAGGAGGGCGAGGCGGCGGGTGGCGAGCCTAGGGATTCGGGCGGCGGCGAGGTGAGGGTGGGCCGGCTCGGCTCGGCTAGGCTGGCCTGGTGGGTCATTGGCAGACGGTAGCGAAGTCTTGGCTGGGGGCTGGGGTGGCTTTGGTGGCGCCCAGGGGTTTCCTTTTTTAAAATTTTAATTTTTTTAAATAAAACAAAAACATAAATAAAACAATATCTATAAATATTTTATATAGGGTATATATACCAAAATGATCAGGGGAATATTCCCTTTCATTTGAACATTTTTCCAAAGGCAAAATCCAAACTTTATAAAAATTCATTTTTTCTAAATTCAAATAAAATTCAGATTTGAATCCAAATCTTTTGGCATTGTTTCCTCTGATATTTTTGGAGTGTCATGTTTGCTCCTCTCATACTTTTGATCAAGTATTTATCAGGCTTAGTTTTTGAAATGATTCCCACATGCCAAGTTTGAAATTCAAATTCAAAACTCAAAATTCTCTGAAACTTCAAATGGCATTCAAATTCAAACAGGATGCATAGGATGCTTAGCTATAATTGTAAAACATTCCAAATAGGAAATTTGGGATGTTACAAATTATTAGAGAATGATGTGATTTACCTGACCCATTCCGTTAGCTTAGCATTTGATCATTTAGTATATTGCTTTTGCTTTATTCATGACTTATACATGTTCCTATGACTATGAGATTATGCAACTCCCGAATACCGGAGGAACACTTTGTGTGCTACCAAACGTCACAACATAACTGGGTGATTATAAAGGTGCTCTACAGGTGTCTCCGATGGTACTTGTTGATTTTTCATAGATCAAGATTAGGATTTGTCACTCCAATTTTTGGAGAGGTATCTCTGGGCCCTCTCGGTAATACACATCACTATAAGCCTTGCAAGCAATGCAACTAATGAGTTGGTTGCGGGATGATGTATTACGGAACGAGTAAAGAGACTTGCCGGTAACGAGATTGAACTAGGTATTGAGATACCGATGATCGAATCTCGGGCAAGTAACGTACCGATGACAAAGGGAACAACGTATGTTGTTATGCGGTTTGACCGATAAAGATCTTCGTAGAATATGTTGGAACCAATATGAGAATCTAGGTTCCTCTATTGGTTATTGACCGGAAATGAGTCTCGGTCATGAATACATAGTTCTCGAACCCGTAGGGTCCGCACGCTTAACGTTCGGTGACGATCGGTATTATGAGTTTATGTGTTTTGATGTACCGAAGGTAGTTCGGAGTCCCGGATATGATCACGGAAATAAGGAGGAGTCTCGAAATGGTCGAGACATAAAGATCGATATATTGGATGGATATGTTTGGACTCCGGAAGGGTTTCGAGTGAGTTTGGACAAATACCGGAGTACCGGGGGGTTACCAGAACCCCCAGGGGAGTGTAATGGGCCTCATGGGCCTTGGTGGAGAGAGGAAGGGGCGGCCAGGGCAGGCCGCGCGCCCCCTCCCCCTTTAGTCCGAATTGGACAAGGAAGGGGGAGGGCGGAGCCCCCTTTTTCCTTCCCCCTCTCTCTCCTCCTTACTTCCCTCCTACTCCTACTCTTGGAAGGGGTGGAATCCTACTCCCGGTGGGAGTAGGACCCCCCTTGGGGCGCGCCTAGGAGGCCGGCCTCCTCCCCCTCCTCCACTCCTTTATATACAGGGGATCGGGGCACCCCATAGACACACAAATTGTTCATTGATATTTTAGCCGTGTGCGGTGCCCCCCTCCACCATAATCCACCTCGGTCATATCGTAGCGGTGCTTAGGCGAAGCCCTACGTTGGTAGCTTCATCATCACCGTCATCACACCGTCATGCTGACGGAACTCTCCCTCGAAGCTCTACTGCATCGTGAGTTCGTGGAACGTCACCGAGCTGAACGTGTGTAGATCGCGGAGGTGACGTACGTTTGGTACTGGGATCGGTCGATCGTGAAGACGTACGACTACATCAAACGCGTTCTCATAATGCTTCCGCTTACGGTCTACGAGGGTACGTGGATGACACTCTCCCCTCTCGTTGCTATGCATCACCATGATCTTGCGTGTGCGTAGGAATTTTTTTTAAATTATTAAGTTCCCAAACACATCCTCATTCATCACAACTGTGTTATCCTCAAATTCTGGCCTCAAGGGTAAGTGCTCCTTGTTCAACAGATAAGTGCCTGTGCCCATCTTGGAGTTGATGAGCATCTGAATGTGTGGAGCATACCCACAAGATCTCTTTTGATTAGCAGCTGTCCTCTTGATTGTTTCAACAATAAGGCTCATGACCTTGAATTTCTGAGGCACGTCAAATATCTGCAGATTGAATGGATTCTGATCATCTTGTGATCTCTAGATTTGGGTAACAGAGTATGCCTGAAGATTGTGTTGATTGTAGGTAGACCAGACAACAAGTAATGCACAGATTCTAACTTGTGTGTCTCCAAAGCTTTGTCTGGGATCTCCTTGTACATATTTGCCATAGAGTTGTGGTCTTTCTTCTTCTTGGCATACACATCCAAATCATCCTCATTCTCTTCAGGGGCATTGATCAACTTGGCCCACTCATCAACAGTTGACTGGTACCTTGTACCTTCAGACATCCAAACTATTCTACCATCTGGATAGAAATGAGCTGTATAATAGAACTGCATTATGAGGTCATTATTCCATTTGGTAAGCTTTTGTCCCACAAACTTGTCAACTCCACAAGCTTTGAAGTTTCATGCACTCATGGGAAATAGTCTTCATTCTCGTCAATGAATTCCCAATCAACCCACTTCATGTCACAGACTATAGGTCTCTTGTCCAACAGAATGGTCTCATAGAAATCTTGTTGTTCTTTGGTGTGGGACCTGTAATCCACAACAGTCTTTCTCCTCACAGCATAGGGATCAGACTGTCCAAAGTGTCAGTCCTGCATCCTTCCTGATGTTATATCCTCTCCCACTGGATGAGTGTCATTGTGGTCTGGAATCTTTGGTTTCAGTTTCCTCAGCAGATGGGCTTCAGCATCTTCTTCTTCAATTTCAGGCACTAGGGCCTTGTTCTTCTCTTAAGCTGGGATGTTCCTGGTGCTTCTCTTGGGATTAGAAGGCTTCTGAGCTTGAGCAATAGCTTTGGGGGCAGTCTTGGGCTTTGAAGGAGCAGCCCCTGACTTAATAGCACCCCCCATAAGCTTTTGGGACTTGGGTGCTGGTGCAGCATCCTCTTCCTCTTCATCTTCTTCTGGATCTCTAAACATGGATGAGCTTCCAATGACTCTGGCAGTGGTCTTCCTGACCCTCTCTTTCCTCTTCTTTCCCTCACCAGCCTCCCTTGGTTCAAGTGTGAACTCCATGGTTTCCTGAGTGGAGGATCTGACCTTAGACATTGGAACTCTTTTAGCTGGTGCCTTCTTGTGCAATCCAGGCTTGGTTGCAACAACAGTGCCATATTCCTTCTTTAGGACTTCTTCTTGGAGCTAACTTCCTCCTCTGTGGCCACATAGTCCTCATCCTCAGAATCTAAGGTTCTCTTCTTTCTTGATCTGGTGGCTTCCTTGGGCAAATTGCTGGGAGTGCTCCTGCTGCCATCATCATAGCTTCTTGAGGGACTAGTGCCCTCACTCATTTGCACTTGTTCTTCTGATTTATTCTGGCTATCACTCTGGTCAGACATTCTGTCAAGCAAACTGCCAGCAGACCCTGTGAATAGATATAGATGAATAGAGTGGATGAGCATCACAAAGTGCAGAGTTTTTACAAAATAGATGAGCCAAAAACTTAGGTTTAGTTCTCCACAGAAAGCATTACGGAGCTACCGATTTGTTAAACTCGGTGATACCGATGCAACTTTTGGAGTCTAAACTAGTGAATCGGTCAGACCGAGGTACAGTTTGGTGGCTCCGAGATTGCTAGGGTTTCACTGAGAGTTGAACTCGGTCGCACCAATTTGCAATTTTCGGTCAGACCAAAAAACGCATGTGCAATGGCCTAAGCCAAATCGGTGAGACCGATTTCTACAACTCGGTCGGTCCGAGATAAGTTCGGCAGAGACCTAACCCTAAATTTTCGAATCAAACCTAACCTAAAGGAAGTTTTCTCTGGATAGATTGATTTCATACATGGTAATGATCATGGCAAAGCAATGTGCTAGGAATCAGAGTAAGGAATTAGCACAAGGGATCGAACCCATACCCTAGTTCGGTGGGAGTTCGCTACGGCGACAACGGCGGGGCAGAATCCCATTGACGGCGATGGAAACCAGCGTCGGGAGGTTGCTGGCGACGAGAAGATGATCCGGAGACCCGAGGCGGCAGAGCAGGACACCCGCGGGATGGAGGGTTTCGAAGAAATTTCCAAAATCTCACCCGTGGGTATATATATCCTGATCCTGTCGGTGTGACCGAGTGGAACAACTCGGTCGAACCAAGATGCAGAATCACAAGAGATTACTGCAACTCAGTGTGACCGAAAAGTTCAGATCGGTTGCACCAAGATTGAAAACCTAGATCAACTCAGTGAACTCGGTGTGACCGAAGTGGATGGATCGGTCATACCGAAATGCACAGAGAGGTTTTCAAAGTTTAAATATATGATGAAACGGGAACTCTGAGTGCTCCTCACACAAAGTGGTTCGAATCTGACTTGATCAAACTTTGTGATGTAGCATGAAAAGAGTTTGAGATGACAAAAGCATAAATATCTAGAGGAAGTTCTTAGGCATTCTTGTCCATCCATTTGGCAAAAGAGAAAAATCCAAACAATCAAAGCAACACATGGATGTCCTCGAATGAGTAAAATATGCAATCAACATGCTCACACAGTAAAATGGCAAATGAAATATGTGACAAAGCATGAACAAACACTCTAGTATCTATCAAGCAATTGGCGATGACTAGGTCATCTATATATGAGTATATTGACTTAGGAGTCAAATGAGAACATTTGATCATAGGTCATACTCATCGTTTAAGCACAAGTGGGGTTACCACTTTTACATAAAGCATTGTTGTCTTCACACCATTAGAGTTGCTTTAGCTCAATTGATTAGAGTAAAGCTCCCCCTAGATGTGATATTCCCCCTCAAGAGGGATGAACTAACCTTGGTTTTGTCGATGATGACTTCATGTAGATGTTGAAGATGTGGATGCTCAATGTTGATGTAGATCATTCGGAGCAATCCATTGGAGTGAGTTGCACTTTCAGTACCTACACCAGTTAGTCCCACAAGGAACAAACAAGGATATCCATAGACATAGAGTGATGTACACATAGATGATGTCCATGAAAGAATTAGGTTACCTTGTGCCTTGTCTTACCAACAAGAGGGTTTGTGACTCCTTGAACTAGTGCAAGATGTGGAAGTTGTTTGCACTTGTCCTCCCCAAAATGATATGAGTGAAGTATATTGGCGGAGTCGCCCTCAAGAACTGTCTAGTTCTTCTTCTTCGGGATCCACATCATCTTGATGGGAATCCTTGGAGTTGTAGTCGTACTTGATGAAGTAGAACTTGATGTAGTCTTGAGAACCCACTTGACCAAGGTCTTAGGAGCTTCTTCAAATGCATCAATCTCCTCTTGAAGCTTGTCCTTGCCTTTTTGCTTGTGGTCTTGTGGTGGAAGATCATCTTGAGCTTGTGTCCCTTGAAAAGAAGTAGGATCATACTTCTCTTGTTGAGGAACAAACTTTGTCTTGGGGTATTGATCTTCTTCCCACCAACTCCATTGGCATTGAACTTTCGTTCAAAACCAACACCTTGATTCTTCCGGTGCCTTCCTTGCTTGTGTACAATTTTCTCAAATTTCTTACTCCCGGCAAGGCTCTTGTAAACACCTTTCTCTATAATTCCCTTCAATAAGCTATTTTCTTGCTTAAGTGTAACTTGGCTAAGAGAATTGTTAGTGGAATCAAGAGAACTACTAGAAGCAACAATATTGGATTTATCATGATTGTTGTTACTACTAGAAGAAGAATCTTTCTTACTCTTGTTACTAGATTTAACTTGTGGCATGTAAGTATACAAGAGTAAACGCTTGGCAATGTAAGAAGAACTTTTCTTGCGAAGATCATCATTGATTGCTTTTAAGAACCCATGCTCTTGCTCAAGGTTGAGCTTTTCAAAGCGTAACTTCTCATGAGTCTTTAAATGTTCTTTATGATCTTCCAAGGTAGTTTCCTGAGCTAACTTAAGATTGTTTAGTTCTTTAGTTAGACGCTCAATCTCCTTCTTATCATCATCATTCATTTTATCTTGATTAGCATGACTGACAGCAAATTCATCATAGTTTTCATTACTAGAGTTGTCAACAAGTAAATCATCATCACCCAGCAAATCATCTTCATCACTATTGAAATCAACATACTCGGGGTGTGATACCTTTGGGCCTTTAGCCATGAAGCATCTCCTAATTCCCTCATTCGGTGAGTCAAATATGTCATAGGAGTTGGTTGACACAAGTGGTAGACCGGCAACACCTTCATCTTGAGTATATTCAGAGTCGGAGTCATAACTTCTTTCGGAGTGATGGCCGGAGTCGGATACCCGTTCACCAACATGAGCTTGATGTCTTTGTTTCGTGTAGCTCCTTGATGACTTGTCCTTCCTTTCTAAATCCTTGCTTCTCCGAGAGGTTCTTCGTTCATAGTGATCATCTATACTCCTCCTCTCTCTAGGTGGTGATTCTTCTCTTCTACTTCTCCTTTTGGCTGAATCTTCTCTTCTTTTTTAGGGGGCCGTACACTCATTGGAGTAGTGTCTGGGTCTTCCACAATTGTAGCAATTATGCTCACGACTCGAAGATCTTTTGTCATTGTATGACCTTGACCTAAAACTTCTTTCCTTGCTTCTACTCTTGTAGAACTTGTTGAAGTTCTTCACCATTAGACTCAATTCCTTATTGAAGGTTTGTTTCTCACTTGATGATGTAGGAGCATCACATGAGGCTTTGTAAGCACCACTTGACTTGTTATGAAGCTCTTCCTTATCCTTGAGTGACATCTCATGAGCAACAATTCTTCCAGTGACTTCCGTTGGCTTGAGATCTTTGTAATTGGGCATCATTTGGATCAATCTGCACATGGTATCATATTTTCCATCCAAGGCTCTTCTTGATGAATCTATCGGTCATCTCTTCACTTCCTAAGCCGGCAATCTCATTTGTGATGAGAGCAAGCCTAGAATCCATTTCAGTGACACCTTCACCATCCTTCATTTTGAATTTGTCAAGTTGACTTTGAAGCACATCCAATTTGGATTCCTTGACGGAGTCGGTACCTTCGTGCATATCAATCAAAGTATCCCAAATTCCCTTTGCATTCTCAAGACGGCTGATTTTGTTGAATTCTTCGGGGCACAGTCCGTTGAAGAGGATATCGCAAGCTTGAGCATTGTATTGCAGCATCTTCAACTCTTCCTCGGTAGCTTCATGGTTCAGTTCTCTCCCGTCAATGAATTCACCTTGCAAGCCAATACACACAATAGCCCAAACGGCGGGGCTATGTCCAAAAATATGCATTTTCATCTTATGCTTCCAACTAGCAAAATTAGTACCATCAAAGTAAGGACCTCTACGGTGGTAATTTCCCTTGCTAGACGCCATACTCCTAGGTTGTGAAACCAATGCTATGTTCCCCAAAAGCTATGGAAATCCAGGAAAATGGAGACCAAAGCTCTGATACCACTTGTAGGATCGAAAGTATGTCTAGAGGGGGGTGATTAGACTACTTGACCAAATTAAACTCTAGCCTTTTCCCAATTTTAAGTCTTGGCAAATTTTAACAACTTTAGAACAAGTCAAACAATCAACCTACACATGCAAGTCTAAGAGTATAGCAGCGGAATGTAAAACATTTGCATATGAACGTAAAGGGAGGAGTTTGGAGGGAGCAAACACAATGTAGACGCTGAGATTTTTTTCCCGTGGTTCCGATAGGTGGTGCTATCATACATCCACGTTGATGGAGACTTCAACCCACGAAGGGTAACGGTTGAGCGAGTCCACGGCGGGCTCCACCCACGAAGGGTCCATGAAGAAGCAACCTTGTCTATCCCACCATGGCCATTGCCCAAGAAGGACTTGCCTCACTAGGGTAGATCTTCACGAAGTAGGCGATCTCCATGCCCATACAAACTCCTTGGTTCAACTCCACAATCTTGACGGAGGCTTCCAAGTGACACCTAACCAATCTAGGAGACACCACTCTCCAAAAGGTAATAGATGGTGTGTTGATGATGAACTCCTTGCTCTTGTGCTTCAAATGATAGTCTCCCCAACACTCAACTCTCTCTCATAGATTTGGATTTGGTGGAAAGATGATTTGAGTGGAAAGCAACTTGGGGAAGGGTAGAGATCAAGATTCTTGTGGTTGGAATGGAATATCTTGGTCTCAACACATGAGTAGGTGGTTCTCTCTCAGAAAATATATGCTGGAAGTGTAGGCACGTTCTGATGGCTCTCCTCACGAATGAAGGAAGGGTGGAGGGGTATATATAGCCTCCACACAAAATCTAACCGTTACACACAATTTACCAAACTCGGTGGGACTGAATCAGAAAACTCGGCCAGACCGATTTAGTTCAAAATGTGAACGTTAGGCTTTTTGGTGGGACTGAGATGTCAACTCGGTGGGACCGATTCCATTAGGGTTAGGGCATAACGTAATCTCGGTGAAACTGAATAAAAAAACTCGGTGGGACCGACTTTGGTAATAACCTAACCAGAGAGTTGGTCAAGCAAACTCGGTGGGACCGATTCACTCATCTCGGTGAGACCGAAACATTATGAAAGGGAAACAGAGAGTTTGCATTGCGAACTCGGTGGGACCGATCGCTCATCTAGGTTGGACCGAAATGTTACGAAGGGAAACAGAGAGTTTGCAATCCCATCTCGGTGAGGCTGAGATCCATATCGGTGAGACCGAAGTGACTAGGGTTTCTGGCAGTGGCTATGTTAAGTGAAATCGGTGGCCGGATAGATCAAATCGGTAGGGCCGAGTTTGACTTATGGTTTGGGACATATGTGGATATGATAAAGTGGTTGAGGGTTTTTGGAGCATATCACTAAGCATTTTGGGCAACAAAGCCATTAAGCAACAGCTTATCCCCTTTTAATAGTATTGGGCTTTTCCTATGGACTCAATGTGATCTTGGATCACTAAAATGGAAATGTAGAGTCTTGAGCTTTTTCCAATCTTCTGTCCTTAGCATCTAGAAGGGGTTCCACATCTTTTTCCAATCTTTTTCCAATCATTGAACTTTCTGAAATGATCATCTTGAAATAGTATTGGTTCAATGAGCTATATGTTGTTAGTAATTACCAAAACCACCCAGGGATAGTTGCACTTTCAGTCACCAGTGGTTTTTATAGGGTATTGTGACCCGCCCTGGGGTAAAACACCAGGGTACTTGTGATCTGTTTGTGTGCAGGTAAAATAATAGATCTGGTACACATAGTTGATGAAATCATCAGCATAAGTGGCAGATCTTCAATTGGCAGATCAGCAGTGTCATGCAAAACAAAACATGCACGATGGCATGGCAGATCAAGAGTTTAACTAGCCTATTACAATTCATCTGATGGCCCAACGATAATAAGTGTTTTGGAGATGTCAACACAGCAAAGTATTCTGCTTCACTGGTGCGCGTCGGTCCTAAACAAATAGTTTTTTACCCCATTCCACGACGGCATTTGGAACCCTCGCCAAGTGAGTGTGGGCGATAGGGGGGTCCTTCCCACACGACCCAGAAACCGTCGGGGACAGGGAGCCTTGATGCATACAGTTGTCCCTATATAACCATTTCCGGTACCTCGAATATCCCAAATGCTTCATCCTTGCTACTCGTTTGTGCTCGCATTGCCATCGCAGTCGGAGTTTTGTGGTTCTGCCTAAAACCAGGCAGATTCCAGGCATGGGAATTTTCCAGGCAGATTCTAGGCACGAGAGTTTTACAGTGCCTGGCACATCACAAACAGTTCATGATTATAAACCGTGTACGATGGGTAGACAATCACACACATTTAGTTTTCCCGCACCGTATGTGATAGTGTCTGACATCACACACGCTTTGCAAACGGCAAATGTATGCATGCTTGCACACGTTTCCTCTCTGGAACCGTCTTGGATTATGGTGTATATCACATACGTTTGTTTTTTAGCAACTGTGTGTGCCGTAATGGCCTGCACAACGTAATTTCGCCCTAATTTAATTGCTGCTATTTAAAATTGTACCTAATTTAAACTTGAAAGTAGGCTATAGCTTTATTCATATCCATCAGGTTCAAACAACCAATGCATTATTCGATTGACAGGTACATATGTTTAAGAATTACATAAGCACCAAATAAATAATGATGTACCAGGTTTCTATACTTGTACTATTATAGATGGTAAAGTAAGAGGCGACAGACATTCCAGTTGCTGAACAAGGTGAAGCGGAATGGCCCTATTGTGCTCTCCTAGATGTAGAAGGCATGCACGACTCTAGTCCAACCCATTGTGATGGTTGGCCGCCAATCATGTAGTTTGAGAGTTAATCTTGAGGAAACTGCTTTAGGATCCACTGCAAAATAAAAAAATTCAGATATTGTCATCTAACTCAACTCATTACGGGCAATAAAAAGAAGGCAACAGGGTTCTTAATTACCATCGTGCAGTTCACTGTTGTCTTGCATAAAGTGTAAACAAATAGTTCGATTGGCATCTTTTGACCCATTTTAATAAAAATGTTTATCAGTTTCCTCACTTGATGCTGGTTCATGAATATCTCATTGCCCCATACACAGAAAGGGTCGAAGTGTGGATCTTTGGCAATGATATATGTACCTAAAAGCACCAAGTTAATATTAGAAGCTAAACAACAATTGAAAAATGATGTAGTACAACACTCGATCCATCCCATTATATAATATTTTATTACATGTATATCTAGACATCATCAGAACATTAAGGTAACACTCTTCCTTGTTGCTATGTAGCCCGGGATTGCATATTTAGTCATTCAGTACAATGCATGTTGCTAAACAACAATTGAAAAACGAAAAGGCATGTTAGTTGCAATATCCTTAACCGCAACCAAATATCATAATTCGTAGTGGTATTCTTGAAACTGTTATTGATGAAATTGAACTGCATGTCAAATAGTTGCACATATAGAGCATCACATTGTGAAGAACTAAAATAATTAAGTCATGAGGACATCTCTAGGCGATCCTTAAAAAGTTAAAGGACTAAAACCCTTAGTGGATATATATATATATATATATATATATATATATATATATATATATATATATATATATATATACTCCAGCAATTTTTGGCCTTTTCTAGTCGATCCCCTGAACTTAAGGTTGTAAACTTCAATTTGATCAAGTTCAAAGCAGGTTCAACCGAAAGTAGCATGCATTCAAACATAAAGATAGATAGTTTTTCATAACCGAACATAAGAAATAAATTTAAACTAAGCTAAACTACTTTCGGTCGAAGTAGAGGTCGAGCCAATCCTTCCTCGTCATGTACGGTGTGCCGCGAGCCGGGTCCGGGCCAGTACCGTTGTCGGTGTCATTGGGGAAGGCACTCCTCCACTCGTAGACATCGATCTCCTCGTCCTCAGGGCCCACCTCGATGCCCTCCGCGCCACTGTCGCCACCGCCTTCGAACTCGTCATCAGAGGAGAGCGCGATAACCTCGCCACCCTTGATGCCGCCGTCCTTGCCGCCTTCGACCTCGTCACCAGAGGAGAGTGCGATAACCTCGCCGCCCTCTGTACCGGCAAAGATCGCCCGCTCCACCTCTAGGAGCTCCGGGTGCTGCCGGCGGAGCTCTTGCATGTAGGCCTCATCGGTGGCCTCGGCCTCGAGGCGCGCCCATGCCTTGCGGTCCTCCCGCGCCATAGCCGAGCTCACCACCCCTGGCTCCGGCGGAACGAGGTGGACCAGACGTGTGCCGAAGGGGAAATTGAGCCTAGCCGCCGCGCCGTGGTAGCGGACCTGCCAGCGTCCGTACTCCATGGCCGCGAGCTCGGCCGTGTGGAAGCTACCGAGCCACCGGCGGGTGTGGGTCTCTCGGTCTGTAATCTCGGTGACCCACATCCCCCACCGCCGCTGCCGAACCTCGAGGTAGGACTTCGTCGGCTGCCGGGTCCGAGGGAGGACATGGAAGTCCTCGAACCGGCATAGGGGCACGACGGCGGGCAGATCGGGGGACCGGTGACGGCGGATCGGGCCGGAGGAGGACAACGGGGACACCTCGGCGACCATCTCGCTGGCGTCGGGTGAAAAGGCCGCGATAAACTTCTTTTTGGCCATTGGCTTTGAGGATGGAGGCGCCGATGATGGCTGCGACCTAACAATGGTTTCGAGGGTTGTGTCTGTCTGTGGGAGCGGAGGTTTTCGGGTGTGCGTGTGTGTGGAGGGGGAGCAAGGTTGTGTTTGAGGAAATACTGCGGCAACTGAAAATTTTAGTAGGCGGGAGTAACAAGGCGGGGCTACTGAAAATTTGGATCAAGGGCGAGCAGATATTTTTGAGATTGCGAGGGATGCAGAGGCGGGAGTAAAATGTGGGGCTATTGAAAATTTGAATCAAGGGACTGAAGCAGAGCGGGAGTAACAGACTTCGCACACAGCCCACACATAATAATCATGTGCTATCAAATATTAAATCCTTCCAGGTGGTAGATATTTTCGAGATTGCAAGGGATGCAGAGGCGGGAGTTTTTGGGGAGTGAGCTAGTGTGCTTGACACGCTGGCTGTGGGCTGTAGCCGACGCACCTTCTCGCATAGGCCATAGGTGTACTATACACCGACGGTGCTCCAAGATATTTTGTACTACATCTCACACGGTTGGTGATAATAAACTGTGTGGGATCTACTTGATTTGAATTACAAAATGGGATCACAACGGCAATGGACGCTGTTTGAATTGCTAGACCTTTTATCCGCAGTGAACATGCAACTATATGTATGTTGTAAAAGAATTGGAATTATTCAGTGTTCGTTTGAACATTTTATACAATAAACTGGTTTTCTAGCCATTTCACGTGCACAATTCAAAATAACTACATGCACATGCTCATGTGCATACAAATTGGTAGAAAAATCAAATATGTGTCCTTCAGTGCATCCTTAGGTCCCATGGAAGAAATGGGAATGAATTTTTCTGGGTTCGTTTGGCCATTTTTATACATTAACTGGGTTTTGTAGGCATTTTATGTGCATATTTCAAATTTGAACTACAAGCACATGGTCCAATGCACTAAAGTTGGTTGAAAAATCACATGTGTGTCCTTGGGTGAATTTCTAGGTCCCATGCAAGGGATTGGAATGAAATTCAAACATCAGGGCACTCTTGATTGCCGGCAAAACGTTGAGATGCCTGGTTTTTAAATTCTAGTAAATCCAAAACTCGTCTGAAATTCATGAAACTTGGCATGCTATCATGGAGCAGCATCAACATGCCGTGGTAAAAAATTTGTCCCATTTGGGGCAGGTTCGGGTATATGCTGCTCACAAACCAGAGCTTCTCACAACAAGCATGATGGTTTCGATAGGGAACGTCCACCTTGGGGACGAAACGATATCCATTGCCTCTTATTGCTTTCAAATTTTTTCTCATGTCAACATAGAACAACGGGAGTGTTTTATGCATTAACTGAGTTTTCAATGCATTTATTTGCATAATTCAAATTTGAACTACATGCACATGCTCCAGTGCATATAAATTGGTTGCAAAATCAAATATGTGTCCTTGGGTGCATGCTTAGGTCCCATGTAAGAAATGGGAATGAATTTCAAATACCAGGGCACGGTTGATTGCCGGCAAAACATTGAGATGGCTGGTTTTTACATTCTAGTAAACCCAAAACTCGTCTAAAATTCATGAAACTTGGCATGCTATCATGGAGTGGCATAAACATTCCGTGGTAAAAAAATTGTCCCATTTGGGGCAGGTTTGGGTATATGCTTCTCACAAACCAGAGCTTCTCACAACAAGCCTGATGGTTTCGGTAGGGAACGTACGTCCCACCTTTGGGGACAAAACGATATCCATTGCCTCTTATTGCTTTCAAAAAATTTCTCGTGTCAACATAGAACAACAGGAGTGTTGTGTCAATTTTTGGGATTTTTCGGAGTACGTTTGGACATTTTTATGCATTAACTGAGTTTTCTAGGCATTTTATGTGCATAATTCAAAATTGAACTATATGCACATCCTCCAGTGCATATAAATTGGTTGAAAAATCACATGTATGTCCTTGGGTGCATGCTTAGGTCCCATACAAGAGACGGCAATGAATTTCAAACACCAGGGCACTGTTGATTGCGGGCAAAACTTTGAGATACCTGGTTTTTAAATTCTGGTAAATCCAGAACTCGTCTGAAATTCATGAAACTTGGCATGCTATCATGGAGCGGCATCAACATGTCATGGTGAAAATTTTGTCCCATTTGGGACAGGTTTGGGTACAAGCTTCTCACAAACCAGAGCTTCTCACAACAAGCATGATGGTTTCGATAGGGAACGTACCACCTTTGGGGACGGGACGATATCCGTTGCCTCTTATTGCTTTCAAAAGATTTCTAGTGTCAATATAGGACAACACGAGTGTTGTGTTTAATCTTGGAATTTTTCGGGGTTCGTTTGGCCTTTTTTATACATTAACTAGGTTTTGTAGGCATTTTATGTGCATATTTCAAATTAGAACTACAAGCACATGCTCCAATGCACCAAAGTTGGTTGAAAAATCACGTGTGTGTCCTAGGGTGAATTTCTAGGTCCCATGCAAGAGATTGGAATGAAATTCAAACACTAGGGCACTGTTTATTGCTGGCAAAACATTGAGATGCCTGGTTTTTTAAATTCTAGTAAATCCATAACTCGTCTGAAATTCATGAAACTTGGCATGCTAACATGGAGCGGCATCAACATGCCGTGGTAATTTTTTTGTCCCATTTGGGGCAGGTTCAGGTGTAAGCTTCTCACAAACCAGAGCTTCTCACAACAAGCATGACGGTTTTGATAGGGAACGTGCCACCTTTGGGGACGAAATGATATCCATTGCCTCTTATTGCTTTTACAAATTTTCTAGTGTCAACATAGAACAATAGGAGTGTTGTGTAATTTTTTGGTGTTTGTTTGGACATTTTTATGCATTAACTTGATTTTCTAGGCATTTTATGTGCATAATTCAAATTTGAACTACAAGCACATGCTCCAATGCACTAAAGTTGGTTGAAAAATCGAATCGGTGTCCTTGGGAGAATTTCTAGGTCCCATGCAAGAGATTGGAATGAAATTCCAACACCAAGGCACTGTTGATTGCCAGCAAAACGTTGAGATGCCTGGTTTTTAAATTCTAGTAAATCCATAATTCATCTGAAATTCATTAAACTTGGCATGCTATCATGGAGCGGCATCAACATGCCATGGTAAAATAATTGTCCCATTCGGGGCAGGTTCGGGTATACGCTTCTCACAAACCAGAGCTTCTCACAACTAGCATGATGGTTTCGGTAGGGAACGTCCCACCTTTGGGTACGAAACAATATCCATTGCCTCTTATTGCTTTCATATTTTTTTCGTGTCAAGATAGAACAATAGGAGTGTTATGTCAATTTTTGGGATTTTTCGCGGTTCGTTTGGATATTTTTATGCATTAACTGAGTTTTCAATGCATTTTATGTGCATAATTCAAATTTGAACTACATGCACATGCTCCAGTGCATATAAATTGGTTCAAAAATCAAATCTATGTCCTTGGGTGTACGCTTAGGTCCCATGCAAGAAATGGGAATGAATTTCAAACACCAGGGCACTGTTGATTGTCGGCAAAACATTGAGATGCCTGGTTTTTAAATTCTAGTAAATCCAAAACTCGTCTGAAATTCATGAAACTTGGCATGCTATCATGGAATGGCATCCGACATGCTGTGGCATTTTTCGTGTCCATTTTTAGAGAAGACGCACTCGAATAATGACAGCCAACAAAGGCATTTTGAAAAAATAGCTGCCACTTTAATATCTCAAACGTTTGTAGAATTCAAACCGTGTGCGTTCTTTTAACCATTCACGTGACGCCATGTGTCTTGGTTTTAATGGCTGTAGGAGGTGCCGTGCGGATAGCTGCTTGACCTTGACTAAACGGGAGGCGTGCGAGTGCAGTCCGGTGCGCAGGCTAACTAAGAGGCGTGCAAGCTGTCCTCCAACACGCAGACTCACCTGGAAGCGTGCGAGCTGTACGCTGCGCAGGCTCACTTGGAAGTGAGCCCTTTGACTTCCATGGCCGCCCGCCTTCCTCTCCATTAATGGCGGCCGAGCCACTTTTTAATACGGGTGGTCTTACTGTTTGCCTCCCATTCCCCTCCCTCCCACAGCCGCAGACCTCCACCAACGCCATGCCGCAGAACGATCATCTGCCACTAGTCTTCAAGTTTGGTGAAGTCAACTCAGAGCCGGAGGAGATAGAAAATAAGGAGGAATGGGGCCTCATGGACATGGACCAGAACAAGCTGGCCGCGGCGGTCGCTGCCACCCTCCCATCCCCACGCCCGCGCCAGCGACCAGCCCCGTGGCATTGACGGTCTGGTCGTCGAGCACTATCGCAGAGCTGGAAGCCGCGGGCGTCAGCGAGGTCTCCGCGAACCCGCGCGAGCTCGTGTACATGACAGCACCAGCGCCCGTGCCCATGCCCTTGTGTGCCCCTCCACCCACCGTGGCGCCGTCCCCTATGCACTTGGCTGCACCCGCCGCGCCCGTGCCCCTGCGAGTTCCCCCCTCAGTGGCATGGGACGCTGCTGTCGACCGCTACCTCTCAACGGCGCCAGTTGTCGTCCTCCCCTACCCCACCCGTCGATCGCGCGACGACATGATGTTTGATTTACAAGTGAATAACATTTTGTGCTGCCTTGAAGACTTCAACAACGGCGTCCCGGAGGACGACAACGACAACGACGGCGCGGCACGCGCCTCCGCCGCCACCGGAAATAATTTTTTTGGGGTTTAATACTGTATCTCGAATTCTCGATCATATGAATATAAATTCGCAGTGTGACTGAATGAAAGATATGGTTTGAACGAACTTGCCTTTTTCTCTCTTAATGTACAGACTTATGAAACAATTTTATTTTGAAAAAAACATCAATGGTTTCCAAATATAAAACACTCATCGCAAACGTTTTATTTAGAACACCCAGATGCAAAACGACAGCTTCTCCAGGAAGCCAAGGGAAAATGTGCCGAGCAGGATTTCTGCATCCCTTCAACGCAAACGGTTGTTTTACATGACCCGTGTGCAACCACGTACAAACAATTGGGTAAGATTTGCATATCTGTCATATTGGGTATGTTGCCATTTGTCAAACTGGAAAGATTGACATTTGTTTATCTAGTAAAATTTCCATTTGTCAACCTTGTAACACTCGATTTGTCAAAATATGCAGCTAATAATCACTAGCACTATCTAATTTTTTCAACTAAAATCACAAGCACTGTTCATATGGACACCACTAGCAGGCGTAAGTTGATGGACGCATATGCAAATGTACCATTGATTACATACAACAAGTCATCAGCGCACAACGACAACGAGGATACACGTTGGGTTATAGATCATTTCCAACAAAACATTCTAGTAAAGTTTATCTCACACAACAAATAACAAAGCGATGAAATGAACTTTAGCTCAACCACTCGTCGGCGTTGGAAATGCTTGCTTTGAACCAGAAGTGATTCTCTGGGAAGGGCCGGCTACTGTCAATCTCGAGACCAACGCAGGACTGATCATCCAGGCTAAAGCGGCCTATGTCAGGACCCATATTGGGACGGTAGGGAAGCATAGCAATGTCCGTGGTATAGATATAGTTTCTTATCATAAATGGTAGTAATGTTGTGTCAACAGCAGCTGGATCGCCTTCCACCATCATTGGATAGTTTTGTCCAAGGAAGAGCGAATTTCCTCCAAGACTTTCAATACTGAACCAGGGAGAAGGTGTTGGCGCTAGTACACTAGTATTCATCCCGAATACCCTGCAACGGATGTTGGAATAGGTCCGAAGAGTGCGACCATGCGAGACAACACCTGCTTCTTGGTAACATCAGCAGTGCCCTGTATACAGACAAGAAGAAGAGCTGATCCATCGGAATAAGTTGTCAGGCACCACTGAGTATATGGGTCCAGCTCGTCCTCATGCTCGTGGTCATCAGCATCGTCATCTCCCCCTTGGTCATAAAAATTTAAAAGTATAGGTGGTGGAATGTTCACAGGCCCTTGGAAACACAAGAAGGTTAATTAATTAGTAAATGGAAACTAGCTAACCCGCATGCATGTGGATGAAACAATTATAATTACAGTGGAAGACAAACGTACCGAAAGCATGATGATTCCATGCAAAAACAGTGCCACGAGTGGTGGCAGCAAACACAAGACCCTCGTATTGAATTGCATCATAGTACTCATCCGTGTACAGAAATTGATTTTTGAGCAATATCCATCGAGGCGTGGAAGTAAGGAAGGCAACAAGCTTGTCGAAGATAGCAATAACTTCATAGTTCGAGTAATCCCAATAGCGGCTGGGAACTCGACAAATTGCTATCTTCCGTAGACGACAATCACCATGATCGTATTTGAACTCACGTAGAATACCGGTGTACTCAACCTCTAGGCAGTCATCTTAGATTTTTGGAAATGGAACCTGGTGACGAGTGTACACATTTACAAGTTCCCACTCGCAGTTGTACCCAATGTAAACAACCCAATCTCCATTTGCGCCTGCCCAAGCCTTGCCCTCAAGCGATGGCATATTAACATCATGCGTATCATTATCAAGCAGCATCAACTTGCACAAGGCGAGGCTTCCCTCGTCCCCGCGCCAGTCAGCATGGTCACGGCGAAGATGATAGGGGAGATCAAACCGCTCCTGGACCCTCGGGTTCTTTGTAATGATGTTATTAGTTGAGTCGAGAATGGTCTTGAACGAACCTGCCATGCTAGCCGAGGTGATGACGTCGCACCGATAAATGAGTTCCTCCACCACGTCATCATTCATATCGGGGCAAGAATAACGGGGTCGTTTCCGGCCTATTCCCTCCATGGAGAAGATGATCGAACAATGGCAGAAGGAAGGGTGAAGGCGAATGGAGGAGGGAGGAAGAGCGTGCGACAGCAGTTCCAAATCGAGAGGGAAAGGCGAAGAGCCGATGGAAGGTTGCCACGGTACACGAAGAGGCGCCTGGGGAGCGAACGGTTGCCATAGAGGTCACACACTGACGACAATGCCCGAGTGAACCGCATCCGTATATCGCACACACCTTGATATGGTTGACCGTTTGTTTTGTGTTGCCTAATCACAAATAGTTCATCCGAGTGAACCATATGTTGTATATCGCAAACACACCTTCATCTGGCTGACCGTTTCTTTTGTGTTGCCTAATCACAAACAGTTCATCCGAGTGAACCTTATGCTGTGTATCGCACACGCCTTCATTTGGCTGCCCATTTCTTTTGTTCCTCCTCATCGCAAACAGTTAATTGAGCTAAACCTTATGCCCTTCATCGCACACGCAACTAAAACCTAAACCGTGTTTGATGCATCCGTCATCGCAAACATTTTATACATTTCTGACGGTTTTCATACAGCACCGTTTGCGATTATTGCATCACACACAGTTTCTCGAAGGGTCTCTAATCGTAGTGTTGCGTTAGCAGCATCCTGCAGTAGAGCTTAATAAACCGGCTCATGAATGTTGGCGGGTTGAAGCCTCCGGGTCATCCTGCACATCTTCTTCATCTCCAGCTCCTTGCTTATCCGTCAGCTGGAAGTCAGGCGTAGCCCAGTTGATACCAGTCAACGCTCTAAACACAGCTTCATCCTCAATAAGGTTTGATGGATCAATGTCAGGAGTGAAGGTATGCTAACAAATTGGCGGGATGAGGTCCGTTGGCTGGTGAACCGGTGCTTTCACTTTCTTGTTTTCAGTGTCATAAGCCACCTGGTATGTGGCAAGATTGGTGTCATCAGCCAACTTACTTGCTAAGGGGCGCATTGCTCTTGCTATTTCTACAAAGTCATCAGCACTGAAGGCAGATCCGTCTTCTTTAATGCTGGGCCAGCCATTAGCCAAATCTTTAGGATCAAGATTTGCTTGCCATGCCTTTGCCCTGCTTAAGGCAGTCAAAGTGTTGGCTCTGGCTGCTCCCCGTTTTAAGTCATCAATCCTTCGGGGCAACACGGATGGTTCGTTGGGCGCCAGTATATAACTGTTCTACCAGAGTGTAGACAGCTTTAAGACGGACGCGCATATCTGATCCCAACTTAGGGAACAGAGAACCTATATCAGTAAAGTAATTGGTAAGCCGGCAACCGTTTATAATATGATTATTAAGGTGCAAGGGAGACATGTTCTTACCGAAGATGGCTTATGACATGATATTGATCTGCTGCTTTAAGCTGGATAACTCGTCAGTCACCAGTTTAAGTGCGGCTTCAGCATCTTTCGTTCTCTTCAATAGAGCTGCTTTTTTCAGTTTCCCAGCCATCTTTGTCAGTATTGAAGTTTTGCTTGAGCTGCTCATTGTTTTCTAAAATAGTCTTCAATTCTGATTTGGCCTTGGATGTTTCAGATTGTTGAGTTTTTCTATTGGCCTTCAGATCATTGAGCTACGAGTCCTTCTCATAAAGTTCAGCCTGTAGTATAAGCATGGACAAATATTATGAGTATGATTATTGTTGAAGTCCCAAGCACAATACAAGTATTTTCCTTGGCACTTGGGGGCTAATGTATATTGCTCTTAAGAAATTTTTGAAGTCCCAAGCACAATACATGTATTATACTTGGCACTTGGGGGCTAATGCATATTGCTATTTGTTAAGACAGAATTATTGTCTGATCCGGACAAATGATGCGATCCGGTTTATAAATTGTTGATTTCAAACAGGATGATTAGTCCCGGCTTATTCATGACTGATTAAGCCGACCCTTGGGGGCTACGGATGCAAAGTTCATTACTACTATTTAAAGTCCCGGCTTAACAGGATTATTTAAACCGGCCCTTGAGGGCTACTGGATTTGATCTGTGCAACTATTGAAGTTTAAAACACATTCTATTCTATCATGTCCAATAAATTTGGTGGCTAATGGAAGTATATTCATATGGAAAGGGGTGGCAGTGTTTACCTCATAGAGCTCCTTCACCAAGTTTACTAAGTCGGCTTCATAGTCGCGGCTTGTATAAAGACGGTTCAAATACCCAGAGTGAATCTCTTGGGTACTGAATTGGGTGTAGCCCTCTAAATCCACTTTCCACTTGCCTTTATCATCAACAGAAATTTCTTCCTTGGTGCTATGTTTGGATAAGACAGTGGGGATACCCTGTGCTATGTAACCAAGCCCAGTTACGACAACATCGTCATTCTCCTCTTCAGCGGGTTTAGCTGGGCTTGACGGCTTAGAAATCACCGGCTCAACATCCATATGGTCTATGGAGGCTTCATGGTCTTTTGGTGGCGGGTCATCAACGATGGCTTCTGCAATTGGGTGAGAAGATTTTGGTTGTTGTTCCTCCGGCTTAGACGGATTGGAGTCATCGCCTGGCTTGTTCAGCTTCGCCTTTTTGCTGGGTTTGGCCTGACCCCTGAAAGGAAGAAGCATAAAGAGGTTAGTATATTAATTAGGCGTAAGGTTTGAATGCTTAAATATATCCTTACCCAGGTAGAGTTTTCAAAGTTGGGATTTGTGTCCCAGTTGATTCAGAAGAGGAGGAATGAGAAGTCCCCTGATAGTTTGAATCAGACGGGTTAAGAGGTTGTCGGAAATGACCCGCCTTGGAATAAAGTATATCAGAAATATGTAAGACCTCTGGGAGGCGTTTGCAAACCGACATGTTTAGTAAGCCGGAAGAAGTAATCACACTACCACTATGCCAGGTGGTGCGGCGAGCTTCGTGTTGCTATTTCTTCAAAAGAAAGTTGGGATCCAAGTGAGCTAAAGGGTGAGAAAAGCTTACTTTCCGGTTTGCTTGTTGGGTTTTCTGTGTTGGTAGAGATTCTGAGCCGGAGGAAAGAATAATTACCTCTGCGTCATCTGCACAGCTGGCTTCTGCGTCATCCTAATCATAGTCATTGTCAATAAGATGTATAAAAAATGAGCCAAGAGAGTCAAGTTCTACCTCCGGCTCATCATCATCCTTGTCATCATCTGAGTTTAACTCAGCGGACTCGGTGGTTTTCTTCTTGGCAGGCCTCTTGGTGGCCTTGGTTTTGGTATGAGCCGGTTTGGCCGGTTTATCTTGTGGCTTCTTCTTCCAAAATGGAGAATCGGCCTGTGGAGGTCAAAAAGATCATAAGTGGGCATGATTATTGAAAATATTATTGAGCGGAAGGTGTGCAACACTTACGGCTAGCGGCTTGTCGAAGGTGCAGAAAGGACTAAGTCTTGTTTTACTGCATTCCTTTACAGTTTCGTTCAGCAATTCAGTAATTTCTGCGTCAGACAGTTGAATGTCGCAGTGGCGCTGGGGATCTTTTAAATCACCAGTATATTCGCACATTAAGCTGGGGCGACGGCTTAATGGCAAGATACTCCAGGACACCCAGCAGCAAACAAGGTCGACGCCGGTTAAGCCATTGGCCATAAAGGGTCTGAGCTTTGAAAAATTTGGCGCATATTTGGCCCGCTCCTTCGTGTTAATCCGTGGGGGGAGTGGATGTGTGTTGCTAAGCCGGTGGTCGCGGTAACCCGGCAGAGGATTTTCATCTGTTGGAGATGTGTTTTGATAGTAGAACCAAGTTTGGTTCCAATCTTTGGGATGACTCCACGGCTTGGCGTAGGGAAAGATGGCTTCTTTTCTCTTCTGAATTGAAACCCCACTGATTGCCAAGCTGGGCCCATCAGTAAACTATGTATGATGGTTTAAATAGTAGAATTCTCTGAATAATTCAACTGTGGGCTCCTCTTAAAGATAAGCTTCACAGAATACTTGGAAATTGCAAATGTTGGACAAGGAGTTGGGTCCGATATGTTGAGGGTGAAGTTGGAAAAAATGAAGCACATCACGGAAAAACTTTGAGCCGGGTGGGATGAACCCCCGACTCAGGTGGTCAGTAAAAACAATCACTTCTCCATCCTTGTGGGTTTAGGAGGATTTTCTTCACCAGGGGCCCTCCATTGGATGTCCTCTTTCTTGGCTAGGGTGCCAGTTGCAACGAAGATGTTCAGGTCTTATTCAGTGACCCGGGATTGGACCCAGTTGCAAGCAGTGTATGTCTTAGCCATTTTCCGATGATCTGAAAGAAAGACTATGCTAGTTCAAGAATATATGGTTAAGCCGGCTGTTGGTTTAAAGGCAAATAATAATGAAGCATGCATGCAAAGGTGTTAAACCGGAGGATGGCATTGAAGTTATAAAGATGAGCTATTGGCGGCTTAAGAGGGGACTAATGGTACCTGGTGGATTATGGTTTTTGAGTTAAGCCGCCTACACGGTTGTTGATTTGCAGATCTGAAGAAAAAATTACGAAGTGTTGGAAAAACAAATTTCACAGATTGATGCCATGATTTTGGATCTACGACACTTCAGATAATGGGAAATATTTAGACCTAAATTGCAGTACTTGAGCAGTTCATGTGTCCAGATTGGATTTCTTACGCGAAAAGAGATGATCTAATAGCAAAAATGAGTACCACGACTGCCGCCGCGCAGGAGGGGTACCAAGTTTGAATCAAAAATCGCAAACTACAGTGAAGAGCAAAGATGAACTCTGACGAACTCGTGGAAACCCTAATGGGGTCTACGGGAAAAGGAAGGAGGAGAACTCACCAGAGATGTTGAACAGCGGAGGCACGCGGACAAACTCTGGTCAATTCAGGTTGATGATGCGGCCGTTGTCGAGGCAGTGGCAAAGGTCGACGGCGGCGGCAGAGCTCGGGCGCTGAGGTGACGTGAGGTAGAAGATAGAGACGAAGAGGCAAGGGGGAAAGTGAACAGGGACCCCTGGCCCTATTTATAAGGCTGGAAAGATAAATGGCATGCGCGGGAATCGAGGAGGCTAAGAAATGGATATGTGACAGCGCAGACGCCTCGATTTTTGGAGGTTCATTAAAAGATAAGGTATATTAAGATTTGGGCCTTACGTGATAGTAATGATAGATGACGTCACGGCGGGTTATCATAATCCCATGAGATAATCCCAGGATTGGTATTTGAGAATCATGCAAGTTGTGAGAGATAATAACTAAGGGAAACTTAAGGTGGCTACTTTAATACACATCTGGGTGGAATGGTTGGGGCACCCAGGGGATATACCAGTGGCTTGCCCGGGCACCTGGGGAATCCAGTGTTGTCCTAGGAGATCCCGGGGTATCCGTGTGATCATCCTATGGAATGCCACCCAGGCTCAAAGGGATCATAAAATTATTCATGCTAGAAACTTCTGTGTGCAGCCACAAGCCATTATGAGTTGTGGCATGGTTGAGTAAGTTGTGGGAAACCTTTCCATGATAGGCTAGCAGATGTAGGGGATTGTAGGTGTACCGGCCTATCTATCGGATTAGGGGACCTCTTCGGAAAGACTGTGTCTCGATCATCCGTTTCTCAAACATCATGCAGTGCGAGGAATTCAACAAAGGAGATCGAGTCTTATGAGGAAAAGTGCGCAAACCTCTGCAGAGTGTACAAACTACTCATGATTAGCCATGTCCCTGGTTATGGCATCTTTGAGTATCTGGTTTTTGAATTATTCGTTGATCTCAACACTCAATTTAATTAAAATGTTGGGTTATTAATGATATGGTGATTTTTGGGAATGAGTTGGGATTACCTTCTCAATATGGGTAATTTAAACTTGGTAGTAAATAAAAAATGTATTCCTTTGTTGTAGGGAAAAATTGGCTTTATGCAAAATTAAACTTAGAGCCTCCACCAGCCAAATATGCATATAGAGATAGACATTCTCCTTATTATTCTATGGTGTGAAATTGCCAGTACATTCAACGTACTTACCTACATGGATGCAACGTCTCATGTTGCAGGATTCTTACGACGAATAAGTGTTAGGGTTACGATGTCTACACTCAACTTTGTCGTTGGTGTTGTTGGGAACTCCACAACCTTGTTGTTACTTCTGCTTTGGATTGAGGTAATAGTATTTACGTTACTTTATACATGTGATTTACCTCTGTTATAAATCCTCGAGTATTGTGTGTGTCAGCATACCAATCTAGGGATGACACTTAAGCACAGAGACTTGATCCATTTGAGTCGGGTCGCTACAAGATGGTATCAGAGCACATGTTGAATGTAGGACGTGACCCCTAGAAACTGGCAAGCCCATAGGAAAGATTATTCTCTAAAACTTTATTTTTTTTAAATGTTTTACCTCTCTTCTTTTCCAAGCTTTATCAAATATTCCCTTTTAGTTAGCCCTTTCCCCTTTTGACCACATGATAATTTGATTGATGAAGACCACTCCAAGAAGGACAAGATTTCGGACAACTAAGACCACTTTGGAACAAAGAGGATTTTACTGTACATTATAATAATTGAAACTACAACGGTTGAAGACTCTGAAGGCTCGGAAAATCTGAAGGCTCTGAAGAATTCCCAGATTGGTATGACCTAGGAAAACTACCCTTATGGAACTTGTGAGACTACTGAAGCTGCCAATACCTGAGATCAAGGTGTGTCGGAGAAAGACCGAAACATGGAGCATTAAAACTCAAAGTTTTTGTCAAGAAAACCCTAAGGCAGGAGATATCAACTATGGAATTATAGCTCATGGCAATGACAAGGGCAGAAACATGGCTACCAATGATGTTATCGCCTGCTTATGCTATTGTCACTGTGCTGAGTTAAGCATGCATTTCGTCGGAGGGATGGGATGACGAAAGGGCTAATGGAGCATCTATCAGCAAAAGATAAAGTTTTAACCTTGGCTGGTGTATCGCTAGGATCTGGAGTATTACATCAAGAATTTTAAGATGGGCCTGTAGGAAGACGTATTTGACAAGAAAGCATTTCATGAAGAACTCATGACCCAGAAGCTGAAAGTAGCCAAGCTGGAGGAACAAAACCTCGAAATACCAGAGATTCATCTGGAACTGAAGGACAGTAGGACCATGGATCATGCCAAGGATGTTGAAAACCCGTAAGTTTGGAATGCAACTCCAGAATATTAAAGGACGTCACGAGAGACTTTGCGTCAACAGAGATGACCTAGCAGAGGAACTTGAGAAGATCAGCAAGCACGATCAGAAGAAGCTATCGGAGACATGAACAATACTTGAAGAGTTTGGCGACTTTGAAGATTTATTGACCTTTAGAAGACCAAACCACTGTTATATACTTATGTTAGATCCGACGATTGTGAGCTGTCATTTGTTTGATGTTTTTCCGACAGCCACAAAATAAAATTTGTCTCTTGAAAACTATTGTTTGTATTGTGTGTACCCCTCTCTATCTCTCTTATCTCACCCCAAAACCCTTGGAACAATAGATGATGAATGGAGATGAACTAACATTTCCGGGACTGATAAGTCAATTGGACGGACCAATTGATTCAGAACATGGAAGATCACATGAAGAATAACACTATAGCCGGAAAGGATATGGCCCAGCATGCTCTTCAGTGCTTTGAAAGAGGTGCTGCTACTTGGTGGAGGATGTACCAAACCATCAATAGATGGCAAGGAGTAACCACTTGGAAAAAAAATTAAGTAGACTCTGGAAAGATCTCGGCTTGTCCCAGAAGTTGAAACCTTATGGAAATGATATAAAGAAACCTTGTGCATGCAAGATCTTTGGAGAAATAGGACACAACCATAAAGAACACAAGGATGAATGCCCTCATTGTGAAGAAAGTCACCCAGCTGAAGAATGCCCAACTAGGCAGATTACTTGTTTCTTGTGTGAAGGCACTACCCACTACCCTGCTCAATGTCACATTTACCCCATGGTACAAAGAACCATCTAGTAGAAGAAAGAAGCAATGAACAGAGCCCTCATGGAAATTGTAGAAGAACCTGTGATGAAGGAAGAGGTGGAGGACACACCCAAACAAGACCCAATTAAACCCTGCACCAAGTCTTGCTATTCATGTGGAGAAGAAGGACACATCTCCCAAAATTGTCTGAAGGGGGATCTAGTAGCATTCCCGACAGTGGAAGTAGAGTATGACCCATAGGAGATAGAAGCCCTAATCAGCACGGAAAAGTCTAGGAAGAGAAATAGATTGGATTCCAGGAACAACCCAATTTCTCCAAAGAAGGACCTGAGTCATATCACATGTTTTAGGTGCAAAGATTCAGGGCACTACTTCAGCGGTTGCCCAAAAAGGGAAGCCGAGGACCTAATGAGGCTATGTAATCGCAAGGAAACCACGAGACTTGTCAGAAGTAATATGTTTCTGCTGTAATGAAGCAGGGCACTTTGCCAGAGATTGTCCCCATGAGAAGGAGACTTGTGCTAAATAGTTGTGTCGAAAAAGAAATATAGTAGTAGTGGGAACAATTCTTTTATATTGAGGTGTTGAGTTAAGGCATGTAATGGAAATGCAAGAGATTGTAATAAAATTCATGAAATCAATAAAGTTCATGTGTCATGATTTCGTACGTTGGATTTTATGAGTAGTTACTCTATGAAGAGAGATTTTGACCACTTTCGAGGATATGAGAAATATGGTCTATGGAAGAATTTGTGCATTTCAAGGGTAGTAGTACCCTGTGAGGACACTTAACCCCTGGAAAAGATAATGATATTCCACGGAGTGCACTTCAGACAAAATAAGTACGAGTTTAAATCGATATGTGGTATACCCCAGGAATATGAAGGGATGAAGTACTAGTGGATTTAAAGGAGGTATAATGTTGGTAATATGGAGCAATTGTAACCCGAGGATGAGTTAAAGCTATAAATGTGATGAGGTGAGCCCATAACCCACAAGCTCCAGGACCTGCCAAGGAGCAAGCACACTCTTGCTGAAGGAAAAACCCTGGAAGAAGTTACGTTTGTCAACAGACGATCTTATAGGAGGATACGTATACCTGAGGGTTGTGAAGGAACGATAGATGTTTGTTTGGCTTGCGGAATCAATGGATTTTTTCGTACTTAGTTCATCGACAAGAGAAATTATGCAATGCTTGTCGGGATGACCGAGTGTTAGAATGTGAAATTTACTAAACCATGTACAAGGTAATGATTTGGGTGCGGGATGGATTGATCACCATATCGACTTACTCTTATTATTCACCTTGCTATGTTGGATGGTAAATCTGAGTGACTTACCCATAGTAGAGCGATGACGATATCAAAACCTTGTTTAAACCTTAGAATGGTATGATGATATTTCCCTTGTACAAGGCAGCTGTTGCCAATCGTAGGTCATACAGTGAGAATGAAGCCCAGATCCATTTCCTACAGGAGAAACCATAAAATTGTTAACCGCCATGAGATATCGATAGTTTTTTAGTATTGGTGCCAGACCTATCAGCTAAGAAGACTCAACCACAGAAGAACCGTACGAAGGACACAGAATTGAGGAAAAAGGTTATGCCACTACCGGAAGAGTCCAGAGAAGGAATTATCCTGAAGATCTGAGAAGATGCACACTGTCAACAATAAGGATGGAGTATATGAGTTTTGATGGAACCGTAACAATGCTTCTAAGGGTGGTAGCATTCCAGACCCCTTGTGACGATCGATGGATTTTGAGAAGCCCCCGAACCTAACCTTTTTCTTGCTAGCCTCTCCGAATCTCGAGGGCGATATTCATTTTAAGGGTGGTAGTTTTGTAACATTCCAAAATTCTAAATTTTGGAATGTTATATTAAATAAATAGTTTCGATTGTTTGTTTAATTGTGGTGTGGTTGCTTGTGTGAAATTGAGTGAAATTTGAAACTTTTTGAAAGTTGAATAAAAGGGAATAAATGGACTTTCCCAAACTTTCATTTTTGCATTCTGATCTCCATGAATTCAAATTTATTGCATCACAAAACCCTAGAGAGAAGATGAAATGACTTCTTCCACTTAAAATGAAAAGGGTTTTTGAAAATATTTGAATTTCATTTGGAAATATTTCAAATTTAGAAACTTTATGCAACTCAATGATTTTCATGAGAGAAGATAAAATGACTTCTACAAAGCATATGATTTGAGTTGGAAGTTTAAAAGAATCAAATTTAAAGTCCCTTTAAAATTATTTTTCAATTTGGAGTTATTTGGTTTTTATTCAAATTATTTTATCCAAAATAAAATATATGGAAAATAGGGTAAAATGATTCCCTATAGAAAAATGGAGAGAGAAAATTTGAAATTATTTTGGTATTTTAAAATAATTTTATTTGCTTTTTAAATGAACCAAGAGCACTGTTTGCTTTATTTAATTTTTGTGGATTTTATTTGACACTAGAAAAATGTTCATGTTGTAGAAAATATTTTTCTGAAAATTTCCCTATATAATATGACTATGTTTTATTTTATTTTATTTCGCTTTATTTTATTCTTTTGTGTCTGTTTTAGAAAGAACTTTCTCGGACCGAATTGGGCTGAAGCCCAGCCGGCCCAACTCGCGCCACCGCCTTCCTCCCATCGCTGAGCCGGACTCCAACAGTAGTCCGAGCCGCAGCCACCCCAGCCGCCCCCTTCCCCAAGCCGCCTCGTCCCCCCGGCCCCCTTTATCAGCCGCCGCCGCCGTCCCGCCGCAGCAGCAGCCGCAGTTAGCCGTTGTCGCCTACTGCCGCTCGATGCCGCCGCCAGATGCTGCACCACCTCGCTGCCACGCAGCCGCGGCCGAGGCATCCCGCCGCCGACGCCCCACCCCGCCATCGCCGGAATCCGCCGACGCCGCCGATGACCGAACCGGTACAAAACCGTCCTGTTTTTTTTTCGGTTTCCTCGATTTTTTCCGATCTGTTTTATGTTGCGAACGTTCGTTTGTTACGTTTCTGTAGCGAACGGTTTTCGTTAGATTAGGTTCTATAGCGAACGTTCGTTCGTTAGATTTTTCTTTTTCTGTTTATTTTCGGCCAGGGACCTATCTGTAGTTAAGTTTCTTACAGTTTAGCCCCTACTTTTGAATCTGGCACAACTTTTTACTCGCTTATCCAAATCCAATGAAACCAACGCCAAATTCTTCGTCATGATCTCATCTATCCAGATAACCAACTTAAACATAATTTTTAGTCTAAAATTTGGTTTTAAACAGATTTGAATTTGATCTTCTTTTGTTCATAACTTGAGTTTTATAACTCCGATTTAATTGATTCTTTTTGCAAATCAAAGCTCTTGACATGTACCTTCAGTTAAGATCAAAATCACATAATTTAGCTACTGTTAAAAATATGTTTCTTTCTAGAAGCTTTATTTGTTGGTTTTTGATGTTTTCCGAAGTGTTTTCCGCGTTCTTTTGGATCTTTGAGTGATTGCTTATGTGTGGTTAATTGCTTGCTTACGATAGATTGATCGGAGTGTGACGAGTAGAACTATCAGAAATAATCAGTGCGAAGAGTCTTCATCAACAGTATAAGGCAAGTTCACACTCTGATCATATTTTTCATACCCAGTTTTTATGCATTAGTTTTACCCTCAAAGATTGCATGAGTAGGATTGGGAACATGTCATTATGCTATGTAGTTGATGAGGTAGGAACCTATTACCTTTGATCACCTCGAGATTATACGTTATGCTCTTATTGCTTAGCCATGCTCGTAGACGTGGATTGGTATGTGAGAATCATGTAAGTTGTGAGAGATAATAACTAAGGGAAACTTAAGGTGGCTACTTTAATACACATCTGGGTGGAATGGTTGGGGCACCCTGGGGATATACCAGTGGCTTGCACGGGCACCTGGGGAATCTAGTGTTGTCCTAGGAGATCCCGGGGTATCCGTGTGATCATCCTATGGAATGCCACCCAGGCTCAAAGGGATCATAAAATTATTCATGCTAGAAACTTCCGTGTGCAGCCTCACGCCATTATGGGTTGTGGCATGGTTGAGTAAGTTGTGGGAAACCTTTCCATGATAGGCTAGCAGATGTAGGGGATTGTAGGTGTACCGACCTATCTATCGGATTTGGGGACCTGTTCGGAAAGACTGTGTCTCGATCATCCGTTTCTCAAACATCATGCAGTGCGAGAAATTCAACGGAGGAGACCGAGTCTTGTGGACAAAAGTGTGCAATCCTCTGCAGAGTGTACAAACTAATCATGATTAGTTGTGTCCCCGGTTATGGACATCTTTGAGTATCTGGTTTTTGAATTATTCGTTGCTCTCAACACTCAATTTAATAAAATTGTTGGGTTATTAATGATTTGGTGATTTTTGGGAATGAGTTGGGGTTACCTTCTCAATATGGGTAATTTAAACTTGGTAGTAAATAAAAAATGTATTTCTTTGTTGTAGGAAAAAATTGGCTTTATGCAAAACTAAACTTAGAGCCTCCACCAGCCAAATATGCATATAGAGATAGACATTCTCCATATTATTCTATTGTGTGAAATTGCCAGTACATTCAACGTCTCATGGTTGCAGGATTCTTACGACGAGTAAGTGATACGTTAGGGTTATGATGTCTACACTCAACTTTGCTGTTGGTGTTGTTGGGAACTCCACAACCTTGTTGTTACTTCCGCTTTGGATTGACGTAATAGTATTTACGTTACTTTATACATGTTATTTACCTCTGTTATAAATCCTCGAGTACTGTGTGTGTCAGTATACCGATCCAGGGATGACACTTAAGCACAGAGACTTGATCCATTTGGGTCGGGTCGCTACACATGATCACCAGCAACACATGAGCTAGTCCTAGAAATAAAACTAGGAACCTTTTGTTTAACTATTTATACACGTGCATATGAGTTTTCCAATGAATCATATATTCCAGGACCATAGCAGTTATAGCATAGAATATAAACTCTTCAATCATTACTACGGAAATATAATAATGCAAATATTATTGCCTCTAGGGAATATTTCTAACAGTCTCCCACTTGCACTAGAGTCAATAATCTAGTTACCACTTTTAACTTTTACACCAATGGCAATACGGTTTCAGCCCATGTTTTGCTTGTAGTATAAACTTTGTCCCATCGAATCTGACAATCTTTAGATCCTTGTGTATCATTTGCATTTCAACGCATCTATCATGCTTTCACGTAAATTCATAATTTGTGTGAAACTGGCTTTGTATGTATTGAATCACTCATAGGACTTATAATTCCTTATACTAAGCTATGGAACCACTATTAAGAATAGTGTTCCATTTGCACAATTATCTAGAAATCATACCAAGCTCATAAATGAACCACTATTGTTACTTCTAAACCAACAATATACTCAGCCTTCTGTTGTAGAATTCACCACAGTAATCTTTTGGACCAGTTCCAACTTAATGTGACACCGTAAATTGAAATCAAAAATCGCTTAAAGCATCAATGAAGTTTTTATCGAAGTACTACTTACAACGAGAATGTATTGATGTAACTACTTACAACAATCTTTTCATCTTCTCCATATGCGAGACACATGTCATTAGTATTTAACAACATTTTAGTGTTGTCCTATCATCAACAATTTGATCATTCTGGTAAATTTCCTCACAACTTACTTGTAGTACTAGATAAATCTGGTTGTTTACATACTGTGGAATATAATCAATACAAGTGTGATTGAAGTCATGCATTTCTCTCATCAGTATTTCAGAACACTGACTCTTTCTTACAACTCTTTCCATGTGACTTTGTCAACAAACTCTTCTTGGCATTTTCCTACTAAACTACTTTTGTACTATATCAATATGTATTTTGGCTAGGCCCGATTAGACACTACTATCTCCATGGATCATTATGACTAATACCAGGACTATATATTTGCCTAAATACTTTACTGAAATAACTAGTTGCAAAAAAGTCCTAATTTGTGTCAGGAAATTTCCAATCAAAAATATTTCATGCACATATAGTGTTTAGAAATATTATCATGCTCCCACTTACTTATAAATACAAGAATCTTTGCTTTCCTCGACGAAATAAAATTATTTGACCATTTCATCAGGACGAAGCTTCCAACTCCACTATGTTTGCTTCCGGTTTACACACTTACTAGCATCCTTTGGATCGACAAAATTACCATGGACCGTATCAAATATACAACATTGGTTTTATTTCCATCTCATGGGAATCATTTTGACATCCATCTATTATATCTCAATAACTGAAATATTTAGTATTTGCTAGTTTAATTCAAACTGATTTTAAGTATGATGAGACAATCTCGTCATAATCAACTCCTTGATCTTGCCATAAACTATTTGCAACAAGTCAAGCATTATAAAACTTTTTTATCATTGTCAATCTACATATCCATCACTACACTTTAGACTTTAAGTCTTTCGGAGGGTCCATTAAGTTCTAAACTTGAATTATGTGTATGGATACTACCTTGGATTATTTTGGCGTATAGCAATTCCGGAGTCAGGGCCCATCAATGCTTCTTTGTGTATTATAGGTTCATTGTTTGTTTCAACAATATTTCGTATGCATACCAAGAAGGTCTGCACGAATTTTCCCAACCTAGATGGTTCAGCTGCAAGTTTGACTAAAGTTTCTATATCTCATGTAGAGTCTTTCATATAGTCGTGGTAGGAAATTCTAGAATCACTTCTAGCATTTCTTTTGTTTGACCTGATCATGAAGATTCTGCAATCTTGTCGAGTTGCACTGTCCTCCCACTCACTCTTTTGTAGAAAACATTTTCTTCAAAATTTTCACACCCTCTAGCAAAACACTTTGCCTGAGCGTAGTGATAGAGGAATACCAAACCATTTGGGATAACCTACAAAGTCACACTTATTTCAATAAATTTTATGGCGCTATTTTAGTGTAAAAGCCACAGTCTCTAAAGCATCACACTAAAAAATATTGGCGAAATAATTAATGTCATCTTTGATCGCACGATCTCATACATAGCTTGATTACATCTACTCAAAACACTCTACTCTTAGTAGTGTTTCTAGGAGGTGCAAGCTATAAAATATTTTTCACGGATCATTAGACATACGCTAGATTTGTAACTCAAATATTCTTTTCTGCAATCCAATTGTAGAAACATAATTTCTTGTTACAATAATTTCTACTTCATTATGAAATTCTTTTGAAACATTTCAAAATATCTAGATTTATGCCTCAATTAGTAAATGTGAATATCGAATTGATTCATCATCGAAGATGGATAAATCCACTGCTTGCAACAACACTTATTGGACTACATGTATCAATATGCATATTTATAATTATTTTGTTGCTTGTTCTTTATGGCCTCTGAACGGCGTGTTAGTTTACTTCACTATTTGGAAGAAAGTTGCAAGTGCCAGATGATTCGTAATCATATGACTTCAAAAACCATCACCGTGGAATTTCTCCATGACGGTTTCTCCAATGTGACTAAATGCAGTGCCACACATATGTGGTACTCTGTTAGTCTTGCGGCATTTAGCGTCAGTGTTATGGATGTTTAATTCTATCATCAATATTCAAAACTTACATCCTGTTCACAATAGGAATATGGCCCTTATGTTCATTTCATCGAACAACTATTGTTCTCTTATGAACAACCTCTTGCAACTTCTATGCAATGGGCTAGAGTGTACAAAACTCTAAAATGAATTTTGTTAATAAATTCATAGGTAATATGTTGATGAAAATTATAATAAATTTTACAAAATTTTCAACACATATTTTAACCTCATTGATTTGTTGGTCAATAGGCTGTAGTAATTCTTACATCGATTTGCAACAACACGCAATCGAGTCGGTATCCTTGTGATCAACTTTTAACCACAATTCCCGAAGAATTTAGTGTTTAACAATTTAATCTCAATTCTCAAGAATCACTTTATTTGACCAACTTTTTCTACATCTTATAACTTGTATGACATTCATACCTGAGTTGGACAATCCAGTGTTCTTTTCTTTCTGCCTCTTAACTTCTTATCGTTTTACTTTCAATATTTCTCCCACTCAATAGAAGAATCATCTAACTTTTAAGAGTGGCGTGAGCCCCGAACTTCCCTAGGCATATAAGTCTCATTACATCCTTTGGTTTTGTTCTTTCTCTTTAAGTTCTCACCGTCAACTCGTGACCGGTGTTCTTCCGGATCTTACACATTTTAGTCTCAAACATAGTTGAACGCAAGCCCCAAACATTTCGTTTGTTTCTAAAAACAATTTCCAGTTCCAGAATATCACATAACTCCGCCAAACATTTTGAAGTTCGGGTTTCTCAGAAGTAAGCAAGCCATAATGTAATTCTTAACCTTTTGGATCGAAAGACATAAGTCTCGTCATCCATAGCATTAGCAGGAGAGCATTGCAAGAATGCAGTAGGACAAAATCCTTATTGGCACTCTTAGAGGACAATCCTATCAGTTGTAAAAGATTCAACTAGAACAAATGATAGTCAATCAATTTCAACAGCAAAGGTGGAACCGTGAGCCATAAATCTATAACTATAATGCAAACTACAATAGACATAGTTCATAATTAGTTTGCACTAGTGATTAAACTAAATCAATTTAAAATGCACTCACACTCAATTTAATATCTCTCATAATTAATATTGAGTGGTTCAAGATCCAAATCTAGTTCTCGGTCGTTGATGTGGACATCACTGATGACGAGAATTTTGATCGGTAGGCAAACTATTGTCGATTATATCACCATATGATTCTTGTTCATCTTTCGATGCATCGTGCTCCGACCTTAGAACGATTCTACTAGAACTTCAAGATAACCGAGTGATATCTACATACATGGTTTGCCCATCTCTGTCTTACACCTCCCATCTCGTTTGTACTCATGTGGACATGACCTACTCCGAAATGCTAGATTGCTGTAGACAGTTGCAACACTAGGAAGAGCAACTTTTAATCTTGATTTTATCCGTGAGAGATCACCCTACTAATTGACTACTGCACAATCAAAGGGTGCAAACAACAAAGGGATAAACATCTCAGGTAATTCATAAAAGTATGATATGGTATAGCCCTGGGTAGCCGAAGGAAATGACAAGTGGTTTTTGTAAGGTATTCTCTGTAAGAGATTATTAGTAATACATAGTTTGATAGCAAGGTAATTTGTATTGAGTAACAAGTAGCAATTGTAACAAAGATGCGGCAAGGTAGCCCAATCATTTTTATAACAAAGGAAATGTCGTAAAGTTCTCTTATAACAAGAAAAGTGTTTTCGAGGACACATGGGAATTATCGTCAAGTTACTTTCATCAGGTTTGTTTGATTCGCGTTCGCTACTTTGATAATTTGATATGTGGGTGGACCGATGCTTGGGTGCTATTCTTACTTGAACAAGCCTACCACTTATGATTACCCCCTCTCGTAAGCATCCACAACTATGAAAGAAGATTTAAGATAATTCTAACCATAGCATGAAACATATGGATCCAAATCATCCCCTTATGGAATAACACATAGACTTGGGATGAACTAGGGTTTGAGATGAGATGGTGCTGGTGAAGATGTTAATGAAGATTGATCCTCCCACAATGAGAGGGTTGTTGGTGATGTCGATGGCTTCAATTTCCCCGTCCCAGAGGGAAGTGTCCCCGGCGGAATCGCTCCACCGAAGAGCTAAAGTGTTGCTACCCAGGTTCCGCCTCGAGGCGGTGGCGCTCCATCCTGAAAGTCTTCTCTTGATTTTCCTAGGTCAAAACCCTTCATATAGGAGAAGATGGGGGGCGGAGGCCGTCCATATGCCCCAAGGCGCGCCCAGGGGTTGCCACGCCCTATTTCCTCCTGTGCAACTGGTGGCCCCCCTCTGGTACTTCTTTGCTCCAATATTTTTTATATATTCCATAAAAATTATCTGTGAAAATTCAGGTCATTTGGAGTTGTGCAGAATAGGTATCCCTGATATTGATTTTTCAAGTCCAGAATTCCAGTTACCAACAATCTCCCTCTTCATATAAATCTTGCAAATTAAGAGAGAAAAGGCATTAGAATTGCATCACAAAGTGTTATAATGATCGAAAACATTATAAATAATTATAGGAAAACATGATGCAAAATGGACGTATCAATCATCCATCTTCGGCACCCTCTTGTGTACACAATGGTTCACTATTCTCGACCAAGATGAAGCCCAAGGAACCGTTAGCAGATCATCGATAGCCAGAGCCGATCGATTGTCAGAACCTTGTAACAAAGCTACATCATACTATCGATGAACTGAAACGAAGCAACACTCGAGGGAAGCATATCAAGAAAATCAACCCTCACATCCACGTGTGATCTAGATTGCAACCTGCACCTACTTATAAAACAACTCATGATGCCACTGTTAGGAAACATAGTAGAGAACAAAATAATTCGCACCAATATGAAGATGCATAACGGGTTGGGATCACGATCGTTACCATCACCGAGTTGCAGCTGAAGAAGAACGTGTCGGTGTAGATCGCACTTGGAGTCCCTCGAACTATGAATGGATGATCCCACGAACCGCCCAGGAACAGTCCCTCGAATTGAAGACCGAAAGCACGACCTCTCTACTTGCGTTCAAGTGTGCAACCTTCACGATCCAGCAGCGCTTCACCGTCTAGAGCTAATCATCACTGGAGAATTAGAGGGAGGAGATTAGAACCACACGAGGCTTCCAATTATGAGGAGAAGAGGATTAGCCGAGCTCTTATTAGTCAAGTAGGACCAACTAGAACTAGACCTAGAAGAACTAGATGAGGCTCCAAAAGTTGTATGTTCAAAAGAGCACCAAACCTCAAGTATATATAGATTAGAGGGGAGAGGGAGGGCTGATGATACGTCTCCAACGTATCTATAATTTTTTATGAGGTAAATACACCGATGGTCATAGAACTTGCATCAGACGGTCAGTTTGGTGCATAAACTTGTAAAATACGTGTTTGAAGTCATCTAACTTGAGCCGGCATGCAAATACGGTCACAAATTCCATACCCAGATGTATCTCACGCTTGTGTGACATGCTAGTGTGGCTATGGCCCATCGGCAGTGACTAGAACAGGCCGGAGTGATGCACACATGTTATTTTTTGCAGAAACACCCTCACTTTCAATTTAGTTATGTAAAAGCCTGCGTTACCTATTTTTTAGCACGTGTTGGGACGGCAGAAATTGAGAAAGATATAAGAGTGCCTTGTGGATTCGCACTATGATGCTTGAGCATTAAGACGCAGAGCTTGCCACTATACCACATGCATGTTCCAGTACGCAGACAAACCAAACTATTTACTTTGGCAACAATTCCGATAAGTGTACAACTAAGATATATTGGTTTTGTTCCTGCCGTCAAGAAATTTATTTCCTCCAACCCAAGAGTTAGAGATCAGCACGACGCAATTCAATTCAAATATCCCCTAGAACGAGCTGCGTGACATCCCTGTTAAAAAAATGTCCATGACATGCGCGCTAAAGATGATGCCAAAATTTTGCTCACACACAAAATGGTCAAATCTTCGTAATTTCTTAAAGACAAATCAACAAATATATATTTTTGAATCCTAATAAATTTAAAATTTTATAATATAGATAAAAATAAATAGTGCTGAGTTAATGTACGTTCTTCCACACAAATCACTGAATGTTTTTCTTTTTGCGGCTCACTGAATGTTTTGTTTGAATTCAAATAATTTTAAATCTAAAAATCTAGATAAAATTAAATAGTTCAGAATGATGATACGTAAATTCTTTCAGACAAATCAAGTAAATTTTTCTTTGAATTCAAATAATTATAAATTTATAAATGTAGATAAAAATAATTGTTCGACTATGAATATTTAAAACTTAAAATCTACATAAAAATATATGTACATTCTTTAAAAAATAGAATTTTTGTTTGAATTCAAAGAATTTTAGTGTAAAAATCTAGATGCAAAAATAGGTTTGAATGAATGAACATAAATTGCTCGGACAAATCAACCAAATTTTTGTTTGAATTGAATGATTTAAAGTTGAAATATCTAGATAAAAATATATGTGCATTCTTTCGATTTAATCAATGTTTTTTTGAATTCAATTAACTTTAAATTCAAAAATCTAGATGAAAAAATAGATTTGAATGAACATAAATTCTTCCGGACAAATAAACCAATTTTTGTTTGAATTGGAATAAGTAAAAGAATTGAAATTTAGATAAAAATAATTGAGAATATATGTAAGTAAATTATTTCGGACAAGTCAACAATTTTTTTGTTTGAATTTGTATGATTTAGAATTTGAAGTGTAGGTAAAAGAAAATAGTTTTGAATGAATGTATGTATATAAAAAATTCAGATTGAATGCAACATAATTTTTTGAGTGAAATGCAAAAAATTCACTCACCCTTGAATTTATTTGTCAGGTTTGACAATAGAATAGGACCTGCATCTATTTATCTAGCAGCAATGATTGTCCAGTCTGATGATTAGCTTGCGCAATGGAAATGGAGTGGCTGTGGGTTTGAATCATCACGCTGGCGAGCGATGGGCGCACGTGATACGTATGGAAGCACCGTATATGAACGTCTGCACAAATTTGATGACCACAATCACGTATTTTACAAGTTTGTGCACTAAACTGAACATCACATGCATGTTCTTGGACTCCCGGTGTATTTACCTCATTTTTTATTGTTCCATGCTATTATGTTATCTGTTTTGGATGTTTTATATGCATTAATATGCTATTTTATATTATTTTTGGGACTAACTTATTAACCTAGAGCCCAGTGCTAGTTTCTATTTTATCCTTGTTTTTGAGCTTCGCAGAAAAGGAATACCAAATGGAGTCCAAACGGAATAAAACTTAAGGATGATTTTTCTTGGACCAGAAGACCCACGAGGCGGCGGCAAGGGTGGACGGCGCGCCGTAGGGGGGCGCCCCCTGCCTTGTGGCCCCCTCAGGAGTCCCCTGACCTAATTCTTCGTCCTATATATTCACATATATTCCCAAACCACCAGAAGCGTCCACAAAAAAAACTTTTCCTCCGCCGCAAGCCTGTGTTTCCGTGAGATCCCATCTTGGGTCCTTTTCCGGTAGCCTGTCGGAGGCGGATTCGATCACGGAGGGCATCTGCATCAACCCTATTGCCCTTCCGATGAAGCGTGAGTACTTTATCTCAGTCCTACTGGTCCATAGCTAGTAGCTAGATGGATTCTTCTCTCTTTGATTCTCAATACCATGTTCTCCTCGGTGTTCTTGGAGATCTACACTACAAAAAATACACTTCCGTGATGATACATGTTTGTCACAGTAGGTCATGTTTTCTGTCATGCATGTACATACATGACGAGTTTATGATAGAATCAAGATAGTCATACTTGTGCTGTCGTAGGAAGTGTTCCATGGCATTACCAAAATTATCATCACAGAAGTGTCCACTTCCATGATAACCGACACGTGGCATCCACCATAACGGATCGCCGTTAAGCTATCAGATTCCGGTTTCGATCCAATAACCCATTAACAGCCCAGACCAATGGGGATTTTCCACATGTAAAATTCTCAATGGCCAGAGGAACCACGTGTCGCCTCACCATTGGGACAGATGTCATCCACTCATTGGACCGAAGGCGCCTATGATACGTCGACACGTGGCACGGCCCAATAGAGGCCCATTCCGGTGAAAAGGCCAGCCCGTTTTACTTGGTCAAGAGGTAGCGGGCCGGCCCATGGAAAGCCTTTTAACGGCCTGTTCGCATATAGCCCATTGACAGCCCGCTAAGTCACGGTCCGTTACGGCTTATCCAAATTAGGCCCAGTAGCGTCATCTGGGCCATCCAGTATGATTCCAGCCCATTGTAAATTCTGCACATGTATGGCCCATGACGTCTTATGGCCCATATGAGGCCCTTCGTAACTCTTGGCCCATTAACGGCCCGTGGTGAAACTGGCCCGTAATGAACAATGTATCGCTTTATACGCATTAGCGACCCATTAGTCCGTCGGCCGTTTCCAGCCAGTGTTAACTTTCAGCCTTCTAAGGGCCCATTTATTCTTGGGCTCATTTCCAGAATTCGATTACTTACGGTCCGTTACTGGCTTGTTCACTGATGGGCAAAATTCAGCCTGTGATTGCCGTCGGCCTGTTTGTGGCCCGTTAACCTGTTTGGCTGTTTTCATAGTGTCATCAATTACGGCCTATTAACGACCCATTATGGTCAGGCCATAAAATAGACGATTTCCACTCTAGCCCATTTACGGCCCATTTTGCGGTCCGTTATTGGTCCACGAATAGTATGGCCCATGTTTGGCGAAACCATTATACGACCCGTCGAATGCCCATAGATGAGACGGTCCGTAGAAGGCCCATGGATCCTACAGCCCGTAGAAGGCCCATGGATCATAAAGCCCATGGAGGGCCATGGTCACTGTAGCAGGTAGCAGGACCATGGTCACAACAGTCCGTGTGTTGCCATGGTTATTGTGGCCTAGTTATAAAAATAGGTTATTTTCGCCACTAGAAAAACGCGGAAAAAGAACTACAGTGACTACAAGCAAAAAACTAAACAATACAGTAAGGAAATAAATAAGCAAGCAACTAACGCTAGGCTATTAGGGCTATTACACATATTACATCCACTAGGCATCAAAGTTCGCCGCCAGTGCAATTATAGGGAACAAAGCAACATATTACATACACTGGCCGTCTAAATTGGCTACCAGTGCAAATAAATGCGGCCGCAAAACAAGTCCATAACTGAAACAACTTTAGAAGAGCTCAAGAAACATTATCCTGGGTATCCACCATGCTGGCTATAAGCTTAGCAATCTTATTAGCTTTGTCCCATTTGGCGCTAAAATCCTCCAATGCTTGTTGTTGCACCAGAAAGTATCCATCTTGTCGGTGCTCTGGGAACGGGGGTACCCAGACTTGCCTGCCTGCGGCCCACGGCGTGGCACCGTCAACGGCCCAGCTTCAGCAACAACAGCCCAAGACCCTCGCGAGGGGCCAAGCCTCGCGAGGCAGACGATACAAAGACCTTCCTGAGGGTCGGCCTCCCCAGGCTGGCTCCCGAGGAGTGGAGATATCTATGCAAGATGCACCTCGTGAAGTTCATATGACGTGAGCCATGACGAGCACCTTTGGGCTAGGCGGGCACCAGCGGGCGCAGTGTACCAGTTTCCTCTTTGGTGCTAAGGAGGAAAGCGCAGGCGCGGAGTCTCGAGGAATCAAGCAAAGGTTTCCATTTCGGTGCAGCAAGACCAAGACCGCCAGGACAGCAGGACGGAGGTCATCGCGAAGCCCACCGCGGCATCATGTTGGTGTACTAGAGTAGGGGTACCCTAGTACCCGAACTTCGTCTGCAGACAATCCTTGCACCCAGCAGCGTGGCTGGCCTGGTGACCGCCAAGGTCCTCAGCGGCTCCTTTGGAGCCATTCAAGAACAAAATAATCAAGGCCCCGTCAAGAGGAGCTTGTCGGGAAGGCCACTCAAGGCACGAAGGAAACAAGACCCTGGCAAGAGGAGCTTGCCGGGAAGGCTTGGCGGGAGATAAGCTCCCTAGCGCGACAAGGACCTTGCCGCGGCAAGGCGCTTGCCGCGGCAGGTAACCTCTCTTCATCTCCGCTCCAGCTCATCCGCCAACGTGTCGCCGTGGGGCTTTCCCAGGCACGCGTGTCAATGGGCTGTGAAGCCAGCGGGGAGCGACGATAAGCGGCGCTGACAAGCTACCATCGTGGCAAACGGAGGCGCACTTGACGGTCCCTATTACATTGTTCAGGTGACAGGGACGGACATTTATGACTCTTGTCCCTTGCCGTCAGAGTTAGGTGTAGATTATAGTACACTGTACAAAGCGGTGTACCAACCTCTGTTTTTACTATTTTACCCTTATCTACTTGCCACCTGTGGTGACCCCTTGTGCCTATAAAAGGAGGCCCAAGTGCAACGTAGAAAGGGTTCGGCTCTGGTTCAGTTCATTTGCCACATACGAGACTAGAGACATTCAAGCTAGGTTTTGTAGCTTCCATTGCTCCCTAGCAAGAACACAGATAATCAACCAAGCAGCGGAGGGAGTGTTATCTCTCGGAGAGCTCGAAGCTGGGTAAATCTGCTCGTGTGCATCGCTTCGATCCGCTCTTTGCGCAATCTCCGCCCCCCTCCGAACCACAAGGGACCCGGTCCCATAGGTGTTCGTGGGCCACGATCAGCTTCCCCGACATCTTTGGCGCGCCAGGTAGGGGGCGTCGAGGCTGTGTGAACCTGATCCAGCGGTCACACGAGCAACTTCATCATCATCTTCATCAACATGGCACCGAAGAAGAAGTCTTTGGCAGCAACAGAGCCGTCCGCGTCGAACCCACCACCACCGGAGCTGACGGGGGGTGGGGAAGACGCTGGCGGAGGAACGGGCGTCATCGAGAGAGCCCACTACGCCGCCAGGTCCAAGGACAAGGCGGCGCAAGCTTCGGCGTCCGAATCCGCACCGCGTCCTTCTCAGGAGGCGCGGGACCGACAGCGTCATGATGCCCGCAGCACCATACGCTCGTTGGATCAAGGCCAAGCTGGAGGATCCCGAGGCCCTCGAGATCCGCATGCACGCCAACATGATGCTGGCGAATGCGAGTATTTGCCGCTATGGATACTGCTCCTCCTAACTTGGTTAGGAGTCCGAGCACATCCCGTTCCTCGCTCCGTACGCCTTTGCCACCTGCTACTCCAGCGGAAGCCTTGGCGAGCTCAGCTACTTCTAGACTACCCTCCAACGGCCGACAAGGTCGACGAATGGAGGGCCACAATCTAGAGTCTCATCGGCTTTGCCAACGGAGACGTTCCGCGGCAACCAACCGCGTCCTTGCCGCGGCGCGGCGACAAGGCACGAGCCGGTGGCGACGAGACCTGCGGGGGTGACACCACCATGCACTCCCCTTCCCGAAGGCCAAGATCACCAGCTCCTCGGATCCACATCGACAGCGACTCCACCGCGTCGTCGGATCCACGAGCTCGCCGTGATCAGCGCCAAGTTCTTAAAGAACGACAAGAAGAAGACGCTCGAACCCGCATCGAGCGCCGAAGAGAAGCGCGGCGTCAATCCGACCAGCGCGCTGGGCCCACTGTCGATATGCATGCGCCCGAAGAACCAGCGACTTGTCGACTGTGTAGGTTGCCCTGCGTTCACCCGTGAGCTGCGGCAAGTCCAGTGGCCCGACAAGAAAAACTTCAAATCAGATGTGCCAGAAAAGTATGATGGCAGGACACACCCTTCGGAGTTCCTCAGCATCTATACCATCGCGGTGCAAGCTACGGGGGGACGAGACGACAAGATCCTTGCCAACTACTTCCTCTCGGTGCTCAAGCCAAACGTCCGATCTTGGCTCATGCACTTGCCGGACAGTTCCATATCCTCTTGGGCAGATCTGTGCCATCGGTTTGTTGGCGCCTTCACAGCGACCACAAGCCTCATGGCGGGAGAGTGACCTTCACCGCTTGCCCGAAGGAGGGAGAGTCCTGCGCAAGTTCATCCAGAGATTGATCGTGTGCACTACAACATCCCGGCGTCCACCCGGCTGCGGTGATCGCGCTGTTCACCGAGCGTGCGGAACCGTAGGATGAGGAGGAGATGGCGATGTGCAAAGTCAAGGACGTCAACGAGCTGTATGCCTTGGCCGACAAGTGTGCCTGCTACGAGGAGGGAAGAAGACTCCCAGGAGAGAATGTGGGAGCAGAATCTGACAGTGAGGAGACCGCCCCGGCAAGGAAGAGCCGGCGGCGGAACAACAGAAGGAAGAAGAACAAGGAGGTACTAGTTGTCGAGCAGTCCGGCAATGGAGGTGGCGCCGGCAAGGCTAAGGCTAGTGGCTCCGGCAAGGAGGTTGCCGCTGACACCGACCGCCAAGCTGTGGCGGCCGCCGACAAGCAGGACAGCTCCAACAAGCAGTACTGCAAGATTCACCGCACCAAGGGCCACGACCTCCAGAGCTGCAAGAAAGTCGAGCAGCTTGTTGAACTGCAGAAGGCAGAATACGAGCGACGAGACAAGGAGAAGGCCGAGAAAGGTGCAGGGGCAGCTAACAAGAAGAGACCCGGCCGGGGAGGGCGCCGCGGCAAGGCAAAGCAGCGGCAAGGAGACAGACGTCCCCGCATCCGGGACAAGGACGAAGACGATGATGATGACGAAGATATGGAGGAAGATGAAGCTGATGAACAGGAGTTTCAGAAGGCAACAGAGGTTCTCTGCGTTGACGGTGGTGCCTCTCTGCATACCTCGCACCGCCAACTCAAACAGTGGATGCGAGAGGTTAATGCAGCAGAACCATCCGTGGAGTCACGCAAACCTCTGAAGTGGTCTAGCACGCCCATCATCTTTGACATTGAGGACCACCACGATCGCATAATCTGCGGTCGGTGCTTGCCGATGTTGGTCTCACCAACAATCCGCAACCTCAAGGTCACCAAGATGTTGGTTGACGGCGGGGCCGGCCTGAACCTGATCTCCTCTGCAGTGCTTCAGAAACTTCAAATCCCTGACAATGAGCTCGAGAGAGGCGGCACTTTCAAGGAATCAACCCAGAAGGAGCAAGGCGAAGGGAAGATCACATTGCGGTAACATTTGGCGATGAGCTAAACTTCAGAACTGAGAGGATCACATTCGACGTTGCCGATTTCCCATTGCCCTACAATGGCATACTTGGCCGTCCAGCACTTGCCAAGTTCATGGCAGCCTCTCATTACGCCTACAATTTACTCAAGATGCCCGGCCCGATAAGCGTCATTTCTGTCCATGGCGACAAGAAGGATGCGCTTATCTGCGCCGACAAGATTTACCGGGATGCAACAGCCGCGACAGATAGCAAACCACTTGCCGCTGAAGCTCCCGGGGGGAAGAAGAAGACCACCAAGTCCGGCAAGAGTTACGATGCCCACTCCGCAAGCGCACCTCTTTGAGTGCTGCGCTACCGTGGAGGACGCACCATCGAGCTCCACCGCAAGTGCAAGAAGATGATGGCAGCTCCGCCAAGACCAAGAAGGTGCCGCCAAGGAGGGCGGCACGGTGGTACCTTCACCATCGATGCCACGCTTGACCCTAAATAGGAAGGCGAGCTCGTTGCTTTCTGCAGGCGAATGTCGATGTGTTTGCATGGCAACCATCGACATCCCGGTGTTCCTGTGAAAGTAATTGAGCACCAACTAGCTGTCTGTCCTCACGCCGCGCCCGTCAAGCAAAAAGTTAGGAAGCAGCAATGGGCGCCAAGAATTCATAGCGAAGAAATCAAGAAATTGGAAGCAGCATGCCTTGTCGAGGAGTGCTCCATCCTCGTGGTTGGCCAATCCGGTAGTTATGCATAAGGCTAATGGGAAATGGAGACTTTGTATTGACTTCACGGATGTTAATAAAGCTTGTCCCAAAGACCCATTCCCCTTGCCACGTATCGACCAGATTGTTGACTCCACGGCTGGATGTGATTTGCTTTCATTTCTTGATGCATATTCAGGATATCATCAAATTTTTATGGCCCAGGAGGATGAGGAGAAAACCGCTTTCATTACACCTTGTGGCACATACTGTTTCATACGGATGCCTTTCGGTTTGAAGAATGCTGGTTCAACCTTTGCAAGAGTAGTCCATGATGCCTTTGAGCCACAGATACATAGAAATGTAGAAGCCTACATGGATGACATAGTGGTCAAGAGCAAGGACAAAGCAACTCTGGTTCAGGATCTGGATGAGACTTTTGCAAATCTGCGCAAGATCAACCTCAGGCTCAACCCCGAGAAGTGCGTGTTTGGAGTCCCTTCCAGCAAGCTTCTCGGATTCTTTGTGTCTCAGCGGGGGATCGAAGCCAATCCCGACAAGATCAAGGCTATTGAGCAGATTGAAGCACCAAAGCGCGTCAAGGATGTAAGAAGGCTTGCCGGTTGCGTGGCTGCTCTCAGCAGGTTTATCTCTAAGTCTGCTGAGCGCGCCCTGCCATTTTTCAAGATTTTGAAAAAGGCAGGTCCAATAAAATGGACTCCCGAAGCGGAGGCTGCGCTGCATGACTTGAAGAGGTACCTGTCCTCCACTCCAATACTTGTCGCACCTAGGCCACAAGAGAAGTTGTTGCTGTATATAGCGGCAACCAATCAAGTGGTTAGTGCTGCGTTAGTAGCGGAGAGGGAGGCGGATGATGAGCCGGCAACCGAGGCAGGTGCATCCAGCGACAAGCAGGGGGCTTCGCCGTCAAGCTCTGGTCCCGACAAGGACGAATCTGCACAGGATTGCGACAAGGCACAGAAAAGGATGGTGCAGCGCCCGGTCTACTTTGTCAGTTCCCTTCTGCAGGGGGCTAGGTCAAGGTACTCTGGTGTGCAGAAGTTGCTTTTCGGCCTCCTCATGGCCTCGAGAAAGCTGCGCCATTACTTCCAACCACATGAGATAACAGTTGTCACTCGCTTTCCGTTGAAGAGGATATTGCAAAATCCAGAAGCAACAGGCAGGATTGTCGAGTGGGCCTTTGAACTGCCAAGCTTTGGCCTCAAGTTTGAAAGCACTTCAACTATCCAAAGCGAGCATTGGCAGAATTTATAGCGAGTGGGCGTAGCAAGATGAAGAAATTCGAGACGAGCATCCCGTCAAGGAGGCAAATAAGGAGTGGCTGATGTACTTTGATGGTGCCTTCTCGCTGCAAAGGCGCCCGGTGCGGCGTCTGCTTATCGCACCCACCGGAGAGCACCTCAAGTATATAGTCCAGATGCACTTTCCCAAGGAGCAAGCAACAAACAATACTGCAGAGTATGAAGGTTTGCTTGCCGGTCTCAGAATCGCTCTTGGGATCAAGAAGATTATCATCAGGGGTGACTCGCAGCTTGTCGTCCGCCAAGTAAACAAAGACTATCAGAGTCCATTGATGGAAGCCTATGTTGATGAAGTGAGAAAGCTAGAAGAACACTTTGAAGGCCTTCAAATGGAACATGTTCCAAGAGCTCAGAATGATATTGCTGATGGCCTTTCAAAGTGTGCTGCACTCAAGTTACACGTGGAACCAGGAATTTTGTGCTCAAGCTGACTCAACCAACCTGTAACACCATCGATTGGGCAGAACAAGAAGAGAAAGTTGGTTTCGGTGACTACTTTCCGCAGAGCTCCTCGAAGCCGCCGCCAAGAAGGTCCCCAAAATCAACGCAAATATCGCCGAGGAGCAGTCTGCTCCGACGAGCCCTGGGTTTGTTTCGTTGAAGCGACGCTCCCGACAAGTTTTGCTCCGCAAGCTTGCCGGGATCATCAAGCTCGGCCGAGCCACCGGTTCTTGCCGTAGAAGCTGATGTTCCCGCAGCGCAGATGAGCCTTTAGTCCTTGTTGTCGAGCCACAAGCTCCAAAGCATGGGCACAGCAGATCGTCCATTTCCTTGAGACGGAGAACTTCCCAAGAGCAAAAAGAAGCGGAAAAAGTAGCCCGGCAGTCCAAAGATGTACCAGTTTGTTGACAACATCCTGCATGAAAGAAGACTCAGCGGTGTGAAATTGAAGTGTATTTGCGGGAAGATGGGCAAGCTGTTGGCGAGAGATACATGGAGGCATATGTGGTCACCACATTGGCGCAAGGGCACTTGCCGCAAAACTTTCCGGCAAGGTTTCTTCGGCGAAGCCCTCCGGATGCACCCGCACAAGTAACCAAGTGTGAAGTGTGCGGTTCCATTCAAAACAGATACACCAACCAGCTCAAGCTCTCCAGGCGATCCCTTTATCCTGGCCCTTTTGGTGCTGGGGCTCGACATCCTCGGCCCCTTCCACCGAAGCTGTCGGGGCTTTGAGTACTTATGCGTCATGATCGACAAGTTCACAAAGTGGCGGAAGTGGAAGCGATGAGGAAGGTGATAGCACAATCGGCGATCAAGTTCTTGGTCAATTGTTTGCCGCTTTGGGATTCCTAACAGGATCATCACCGACAACGGCACACAGTTCACGAGCCGCACCTTCATGCAGACGCCCAAGATCTTGGCGCCAAGATCTGCTTTGCTTCATTGCTCATCCAAGAAGCAACGGTCAAGCGAGAGAGCAAGCGCTGAAGTGCTGCGGGACTCAAGACCAGAACTTTCGACGAGGCTGCACAAGTGCGGAAGAAACTGGATCAAGGCTGCGGTGGTTCTTTGGTCGATCAGACGACGCCAAATCGAGCCACCGGCGGACACCTTTGCTCTAGTCTATGGAGCAGAGGCAGTTCTCCCCACGGAACTCGTATACGGATCGCCTCGAGTGCTCGCTTATGATGAGCTTGAGCAAGAGCAGCTGCGACAAGATGACGCGCTGCTCCTTGAGGAGGATCGCCTTGAGGATCTTTGTCGAGCTGCTCGCTACCAGCAAGCTTTGCGCCGCTACCATAGCCGCAGTTAATGCGGAAGCTTCGAGGAAGGCGACCTTGTTCTTCGGCGCGTTCAATCCGCCAAGAATTCCAACAAGTTGACGCCGAAGTGGGAAGGCCCTTATCGGGTGAAACGAGTCACTAGGCCCGGCGCTGTCCGCCTTGAGACCGAAGATGGCGTTCCGGTGAGCAACTCCTGGAATATAGAGCATCTTCGTAAGTTTTACCCATAAGGCGCAGTTGCCGGAATCCGTTCCGACAACCACCCTTTTGTACAAGTCTTGCCGCTGTTGCATGTAATCCTTTGTATAAAGCGGGGCGCAGACCCCGTGCATCAGTAAAGCCTATGTGTTGCGCACAACTTGTCAATACATGCTTTCATAATCCTATATGCATGTGTTATCTAACATTTTGTGCAGCATCCACACCCGGTAAGCGATAACGAGCCACTAGGCTCCATAACTTTATTTTCTCTTCTTTCTTTTCAAAAGAAGGCAAGGTTCATCCACACACAAGTTAACCGGGGGGAGGAGAAGATAATGGTGTGGGCCACCAAGTGTCGCTCGAGGAAGTATCACCTTGCCGGGAAGCAAACAACAGAAAAGCTAAGTTGCTAAGTTTAAGCAATCAGTTTTTAAAATTTTCAAGTTATCTTCCTCGAACGATAGTACTTTGTATGGAAAACCCGTGCACGGAGGAACCAACTCGCGGCTAGTTTGCACCCTTACGTTGTTTCGAGTCCGCTCAACAACCTAAGCGAGCTGCAACTAGTTGCGACAAGGTTGCTTGTCGGAGGCAGCATCGCCAAACGAGCTCTTGACGTTCAAGACTCAGCGCTTCATGCAAAGGTGTTTGCACCGACAAGTCCCCTAAAAGCGTAGGGCATAAAACATACAAGGGAAGAAATCAAGTAGAGGAAATAACATTGCGATCGATTGCCTAAGATAGTGTATATTACAAAAATAACTTGTCGCGGATCTAATGAATTGTTCTAAACATGGTCTGCAGCGACAAAGGAAAGATAAAACTTGGCGGCCTAGTCCACGCGGTCGCCATCAACCCTCTTCACTTTGCTCACCCTGTCCACGATGGGTGCGACAAGGGCTTTGAGCGCTTCAACGTCAGCGCTTGGCGGCAGTGACTTGAGGACATTGGTGAAGTTGACGCCTGGATTGCGGAAGGCCACCTTCATCAGCACCTTCTGGAGGGCCCCGGCGCAGACTTGGCGCGACTCCTCAGCTAGCTGCTTTGGGATCTCCTCTCGGAGCCGCTGGAGACCCGTCAACACGCCCTTGAAGAATAGGCTGAGCTTGGCGCTGGGTTGGAGGTTCTCGTCGGTGGACTACCCAAGATCCACCATCCCCAGCTCCATCAGCTCATTATGGATGCCGGCGGCGGTGTCCACAAGACCTTCTGTCCAGTGCATTATGCTATCTCTGAGATCATTACAGGCGTCGCGGCATTCGCCAACAGCTCCTCGTTGGCCTTGATCTTCTCAACAGGCCGCTTCTCGATCCTTGGCGCCGTTCAGCGCCTCCGTCGAGTGGTCGAGTTTCAGCTCGAGATCCGCCTTGGAGTCCTTGGCGGCGTCAAGCTCTTTGATCTTCTCAAAGAAACGACCTGCAGTTCGCGAGAGTGTACGCTTCCTTCTCGCTCATGCTTGGTAGCGGTTACTTCCTCGCCGCTCTTGAGAGGTGGCCTCCACTGAGCCACCCTCGTCTCCAATTCCTTCTTGGCGGTCTCGGCAGCAGCGGGCGTCCTTTGCCTCCTTGAGTGCTCCGCCAATTGATTGTTCGCATGGCAAGATCTTCCTCGTAGCTATCGAGGTTGATCTTCCGCTGCGCCACCACCTTCTTGCGCAGAGAGCTTCGCGGCAAGCCTTTGCTGCTCCTCGACCTCGGCCTTCTCCAAGATGAAGGCCGTGCGCTCTCGACAAGCTGCTCCAGCGCTTCTGCTCTGTCCCGGAGAGTTTCCTTGTTGGCGCGCCGGAGCTCTTCTGTGCGTTTCTCCATGTCAGCCCCCGCCCTCGCGACAAGCGCCTCCCTGGACTCCAATTTGGCTTGGCGGGCGCGGTAGGCGACAACAGCTTCTTCGATGAGCTGCTCCTCCTCGAGCTCGCCGCTGCTTTGCTGCTGGGCGTCAACCAGCGATAGCCAGGCGGAGGCGAGCTGTTCCGCGTCGAAGGTCTCCCCTTCGGCAGGTGCCCTGGAGCTTGACGCCCACGGAAGCTTGATGAAGACACCTTCGCCGGCCTTCAGATAGGCGCCGGGCTGGGGCTCTTCAGAGTCAGTGCGGCATCGGTGGCGGGGATCGTGGTCGGTGCAGCGCTGGCGCTCCTGCTGACCTCGGGGCCGTCGAGACGATCACTGACCCTCCCAGCCCTGCGCCGGCAGCTTTGGCGGCCTCCTCGCCGGCGGACCCGTCGGCACCGGCCTCCTCCTCCATGTTGGCAGCGTCGTCATTGTTGCCGCGAACGTCCTCCTCGCCGACAACCTCAGTCTCCATCGGCTCTCCAGCAGATAGATCTGATGATCAGAAAAAGAAAAGAACAAGTCAAGCAAACATTCGAAGAGAAGAACAGAAGAGAAAAGACCCAAGGGAAATTTTCAGCCAAGAAGATTACCTGCAATGGGATCTGTAGCCGCGGTCTCCACCACCGGAGGGTCGTCGGTGCTGCCCCTTGTCGGAGAAGCTCCCCTTGTCGGAGAGGCCTCCCTTGCCGGAGAGCGCTCCCTTGGCGGAGAGTTCTCCCTTGGTGGCGTAGTTGAAGCAAGCAGAACTTCGGGAGTGACCTCCGGTGCTTCCTGATGAGGCTGCTCTGCTCCTACATAATTCAATAAGTCGATATCGGTGATGAAAGAGCACCCAAGCACACCTAACCGTAAGAAATGAATCAAATACTTACTGCTGGGGGCTGTCTTTGGGGCTGCTCTGATGAAGAGTTGCCGGATCCGGCAAGGAGTCTCAGACGTGCCTCCTGCCGCCATACAGGGGAATCAACCGAGGCGACAACCACGAGTCTTGGCCCTCTTGACGCCCTCTGAGCCAGCGTCTGAAGAAGGAAAAAGCTCGAGAATGAAGCAAGTCGATACAAGGCAAGCGATAAATTGAAGAATTACAAGTAGCAGCGACAAGAACTTACTCTTCCTCTTGTTCCTCGGGCTGAGGCGGAGAAGTCAAATTCCGCTCAGGCGGCGAGCTGGAGGAGTAGGCTCCCTCGGGCACTTGGCGGGGACCGTGGCTCGAAGGCCCGCTCCCCTTCTTTGTGGCGGCGAGGCGCTCAGCGGCAACATGCTTGCCGCGGTGGAAGCGCGTCGGGCGGCGAGGCGGCTGTTGAGCCGTCTGCCGCCCGCCACTCTCCGGTCTTGCGGGCGTCTCCTTAAGCGGGGCCGCGGGCTCCTCCTCACGGCAAGCTGCTTGACGGCGGAGGGAGGCGCCCGGCAGATCTTCCGGACGGCGTCGGGCTCGGCCTGCTCCTCCTCACGGCGAGATCTTCTCGGTCGGCAAGGCTTACCGCCTCGGCTGTTCCGCCTCCTCGGCGGTAAACCCAAACACGCCGGGCGGCGGCAGCTTCTACCGCCTCCTCCAACCTTGTGGCGATGTGCGCCATCTCCTGCTCGGTGGTGTCGCGGGTGAGCCGCTTCGCTCGTCGGCACGGATCGGCACTTCTGCCAAGTCGTCGAAGAACTGCTGCACGACGTCGTCGGCGAGCTCTGCCGGGTTGGAGCGATTCCGTGGGAATCGCTGGCGGCATCATCGCGGATGCGGTCAAGCGACAGTTGTTGCACAAGGCACAACTCCCTCGGCAACATGAACCACTGGGGTGATCCGCATCCGGCGAACAGCTCCCGCGGCATGCCGTCCAGCTCCAAGACAAGAAAGTTCCAGTTGAGGCCCGGACGCAGCCTCATGATGTCCGCCGCGTTTTGGAATTCCCAAGCTGGCCTCCCCCTCTCCTGCAAGGGCGCAATGCGGCGGCGAAGAAGTCCGCCCCAACTGCTCCTACGGTGAGCCACCTTGCGGGCGCAAGATCTAGTCACGGCAATCTTCAACTTGGCATCTTCCGGCGCCAAATTGCTCCAATCGTTGCCAAGACTATGGGAGTTTAGCGCGAGGCAGTAAAGGCTGTGGCTCCTCCTCTAAGATCCAACACCAGTCAGCTCTCCACTCCTCCCACTTGCTGCGCAACTCTCCGTCAAGATCGCTTCCTTCTTGCTGATCCTAGAGGTCCATGCAATTCCTCCGACAGCGGCTCTCCTCTCTCTCGCGGGGTGTGAAGTAATGGCGAAAAGAGTGCGACATTTGGGTGGACCCGACAAAGTTCTCGCAGAGGTGTGCAAACGACCATGGTGAGGGCGGCGTTGGGGGTGAAATCAAGGCGGAGGCCATATGTGTTCATGACATCGCATAAAGAATTGGAAAAGGCGGGCGAGCCCGCGATGGAAAAAGCGAAGAAAGGGTACCCGATGGAAACTTTCTCGGATGTGGCGGCGGAGATGACCCTCGTCTGTGTGCGCCGTGTCTCCGTCGACGAAAAAAAATACAGCTCCGCAGCTCCTTCTGTCAGCGAGGGATCGAAGAGGGCCCGCTCCTTCCGTAGTGCCGCGAGCCGCTGCGCCTCGGACGATTTCACCCCTTTGCCCTTGTCGGCTTTTGGAGCCATGGCGGAGGTGGTGGAGGGGGTCGACGGCGTTGATGGTGCCGGTGGCAATGGGGAAGGGGCAGAGCGTCGCTCTCTTTGGGCTCGAGAAGAAGGGGGGAGCGGCGGTGGTTTCTGATGTGACAGCAATGGGCAAGTGGGCGTCCTGCCCCTGTTCCCCCTACTTAAAAGGGGGGAAAGGGGACGGGCGTTCCGGTTTTCCCATTAAATAAAGCCCCCACGATCTCTCCCACGACGCCACGTCCAGTTCGTGCCGTTCGTGGGGGACGTGGTGGGTCCAAGCGATAATCGCGATCCGAGCCGCAGCGTGCCCGTCTGCTTGTTTTGGGCCTGCCCAACAGAGCTTGGCGCCAGTGTGTGCCCGAGCCGGGGCTCTGCCGGTGTACTAGAGTAGGGGTACCCTAGTACCCCGAACTTCGCACGCAGACGATCGCAACACCAGCGGCAGGGCTGGCCTGGTGACCGCCAAGGTCCTCAGCGGCTCCTTTGGAGCCATTCAAGAACAAAATAATCAAGGCCCCGGCAAGAGGAGCTTGTCGGGAAGGTCACTCAAGGCACGAAGGAAACAAGACCCCGGCAATAGGAGCTTGCCGGGAAGGCTTGGTGGGCGATAAGCTCCCTAGTGCGACAAGGACCTTGCCGCGGCAAGGCGCTTGCCGCGGCAGGTAACCTCTCTTCATCTCCGCTCCAGCTCATCCGCCAACGTGTCGCCGTGGGGCTTTCCCGAACACAGCGTGTCAATGGGCTGTGCAGCCAGCGGGAGCGGCGATAAGCGGCGCCGACAAGCTACCATCGTGGCAAGCGGAGGCGCACTTGACGGTCCCTATTACACTGTTTCGGTGGCGAGGGGCGGACATTTATGACTCTTGTCCCTTGCCGTCGAGTTAGGTGTAGATTCTCACCACTGCCTGGCGGTGTACCAACCTCTGTTTTACTATTTTACCTTGTCTACTTGCCACTGTGGTGACCCCTTGTGCCTATAAAAGGAGGCCCAAGTGCAACGTGAAAGGGTTCGGCTCCGTTCAGTTCATTTGCCACATACGAGACTAGAGACATTCAGGCTAGGTTTTGTAGCTTCCATTGCTCCCTAGCAAGAACACAGATAATCAACCAAGCAGCGAGAGGAGTGTTATCTCTCGAGAGCTCGAAGCTGGGTAAATCTGCTCGTGTGCATCGCTTCGATCCGCTCTTTGCGCAATCTCCGCCCCCCTTCGAACCACAAGGGACCCGGTCCCATAGGTGTTCGTGGGCCACGATCAGCTTCCCCGACACATCACAACCAGATGCTTTTGCAGGCGAAGACTACTTTTGTCAGGATAACTTGTACTAGTTGTCTCCCTTTGAATTTGGCCATTGTGGGATCCCTTCCCGCCTACATTTGGGAAGAGGACCAAGGCCACTATAAATAGGACCTAGCCACCACCATAGATGGGGATCGGATCCATTCCACCCGGACCAACTCACCAGCTCATTGAGCACAAGAACACCTCACCTCCTGAGGTTGTTCTGCCATTGTACTAGTTCATCCATAGCCCCTTGAGGCCAATCCACCACAAAGCAGGATTAGGGTTTAACACCGCAAGGTGGCAAGAACCTGGGTAAACTGCTCTGTCTCTTGTCCATTTGGTTAGTCGATCTAGGCCGTGGGATCGGTGGGTAGGCAAACTCGGGAGGACGAGTTCTTCGCACACACCCAGAGTTCGAACCTCTCAAGGGTCTGCGGAACCCTGAATCGGACATTTGGCGCACCAGGTAGAGGTGCGTCGGAGATCCGCCACTCCATCCACCACGCTCTGCTATTTGGCTCTCATGGAAGATGCTTCTCCATCGATTGGACTAACGCGTGCCCTCGGAGGAGCCGAGGGCCTCCGAGCCTTCACCCCCGCCCTACGGTGGGTGCAGTGGCCGCCCAAGTTCAGGCCGAACTTGCCGCCCCGATACAATGGCGCGGCAGACCCGGCAGGTTTTCTCCAGGCGTACGAGGAGGCCGTTTGGGCGGCAGGTGGTCACGACAAGGTCATGGCAAACTGGCTCCACATGGCCCTTGCGGGCGCGCCGCGCGCCTGGCTTCTCAGCTTGCGAGGATCTTCGCTGGCTTCCTAGGAGGAGCTGCGCAACCTCCTCGTCATGCGCTTCGCAGCACAGGTGCCCCACGCCGTCGTAGCCCTCCTCGCTGGTTCGCAGGCGCCGTCTTCGGACCACCATGTCAAGCAGTTCATTCGCCGGTTGAGTGCCGCCTGCGTGCAGCAGGGAGCTCCCCCGGGATGGGCGGCACTCAAGGGCGACCTCACCATAGACTCAAGAGACCACCCCACGACCATCGCAGGCGCGGGCGCGCTTCCGATGCTCTGCACCCCCACCATCTGCAACATGGCGGTAACCAAGACCCTCATTGACGACGGAGCTGGCCTCAATGTGCTCTCCGTGGAAGCTATCGGCCTGCTTCACGTTCCACATGGCTGGCTCCACCACACCAAGCCATTCTCCGGGGTTGTCGACGGCTCCACCAGCCCCCTGGGGCAGATCCGCCTCCCCGTCACCTTCAGCACCCGCGACAACTACTGCACCGAGCTTATCGACTTCGACATCGCCCACATCAGCCTCCCGTACAATGCCATCCTCGGGTACCCGGCCCTAGCCAAGTTCATGGCAGCAACTCAGCCTGCCAACAACCTCATGAAGATGCTGGGGAGCAGCGGCGTCCTCACTGTGGTCGGAGACACCAAGGAAGCACTGACGGCCCTCAAGCTCGCCTTCAGGGCTGCGGCGGCAGCGCGCCTGGCTGATGGAGGGGCCCCTGAGGTCCCGAGCAAGCTTTTAAATCTAGGCCGATACGACCGATATATAGGCCGATATATCACTTTTGGGGCCCTACCGATATGGACATAACATATCATTTGGTAAATATCATTTTCCAACATATCACCCGATATGGACCGAAATATTGACCGATATGGCCGATATCTAGCCCGATATGTCCACCGATATAGAATGATCGTGAGCGACAAGAATTATTTATTAGAAAGCGGTGAAATAAGATTATGCATTTACAACTTCATTATACATTATCAAAGTCATGCACAATGTTTCATACAAATGCATATATATCGCATTGTTTTTAATCATAGGGTAAGGATTTTGTGAATCTTTCCTTAATATTTTCTTAATCAATAAGTTAATAGACTAGGAATCTAGAAGTTTTCTGTTAAAGCATTGACATCATACATTTTCCTTTACTAAAAATAAATGTTTTGAACAAGAATAATGAAAAAGAAACTAGACATATTTTCTCCGATATATCTACATATCGTCCGATATATCACCCGATATCCGACATCCGATATGTCGAAGCCAAACCGATATGAACCCGATATACGATATTTTGAAGCTTGGTCCCGAGGGCTGCGCCAGCAAAGAAGAAGCAGTTGTTCTCTCAAGATCAGGCCGAGACGAAGCAGATGCCGGTTGACGAGGATGGGGCATCAGGATCCACCTTCACCATAGGTTCCAACCTCGCCCCAGACCAAGAAAAGGCGTTCGTCAACTTCTTGCGTGCAAACAAGCAAGTGTTTGCATGGGAGCCCAAGGATCTGCTCGGAGTCCGGGGGGGGGGGGGTAATCGAGCATCACCTAAGGGTGTGCCCCAACATGCGCCCGGTGAAGCAGAGGGCACAGCGGCAGCCCACAGAGAAGCAGTCATTCATCATCCAAGAGATCCGCAAGCTGCAAGATGCTGGTGTCATTTGGGAGGTGCGGTACCCAGAATGGTTGGCGAACCCGATCATCGTTCCCAAGAAAGGCGGGAAGGAACGCATGTGCATCGACTTCACCAACCTTAACAAGGCTTGCCCTCAAGACCCCTTTCTGCTTCCGCGCATCGACCAGATCATCGACTCCACCGCCAAGTGCGACCTGCTGTGCTTCCTGGACGCATTCTCCAGCTATCACCAAATCAAGATGGCGGTGCAAGATGTTGAGAAGACGGCTTTCCTGACCCATGCGGGGTGTATTGCTACACCTGCATGCCTTTTGGGTTGCGTAATGATGTCTACTATGCAACTTTATTCTTGTAGACATGTGTTGGGCCTCCAAGTGCGGAGTTTTGTAGGACAGTAGCAATTTTCCCTCAAGTGGATGACCTAAGGTTTATTAATCCATGGGAGGTGTAGGATGAAGATGGTCTCTCTCAAACAACCCTGCAACCAAATAATAAAAATTCTCTTGTGTCCCCAACACACCAAATACAATGGTAATTTGTATAGGTGCACTAGTTCGGCGAAGAGATGGTGATATAAGTGTAATATTGATGGTAGAAATATATTTTTATAATCTAAATAAATAAAAACAGCAAGGTAGAAAATAGTAAACGGGCACAAAAACGTATTGCAATGCTTGAAAATGAAGCCTAGGGTCCATACTTTCGCTAGTGCCATCTCTCAACAGTGTTAATATAATTGGATCATATAACCACCCCTCAAAGTGCAATGAAGAATCACTCCAAAGTTCCTATCTAGCGGAGAACATAAGAAGAAATCGTTTGTAGGGTATGAAACCACCTCGAAGCTATTCTTTCCGATCGATCTATCCAAGAGTTCTTACTAAAATAACACCAAATAATTTCAGATTCATAATACTCAATCCAACACAAAGAACTTCAAAGAGTGCCCCAAGATTTCTACTGGAGAAACAAAGACAAGAACATGCATCAACCCCTATGCGTAGATTACCCCCATGTCACCTCGGGAATCCATGAGTTGAGTGCGAAAACATATATCAAGTGAATCAAAATAATACCCCATTGTCACCACGAGTATTCATTTCCAAGACATATATCAAGTGCTCTCAAATCCATAAAAGTATTCAATCTGATAAAACAAAATCTCAAAGGGAAAACTCAATTCATCACAAGATAGAGAGGGGAAAATACCATATGATCTGACTATATTAACAAAGCCCACAATACATCAAGATTATGACATCTCAAGAACACGAGAGAGAGAGAGAGAGATTAAACACATAGCTACTGGTACAAATCCTCAGCCCCGAGGGTGGAGTACTCCCTCCTCATTGTGGTGGCCGCCGGGATGATGAAGATGGCCATCAGAGATGATTCCCCCCTTCGGCAGGGTGCCGGAACGGGGTCTAGATTGGTTTTTGGTGGCTACATAGGGCTGCGGCGGCGAAACTTCTGATCTAGGGTTATTTCTGATGGTTTCTCTATTTATAGGATTTTTGGGCGTCGGTTTCACGCGAAGATGGGCCTCGAGGTGAGCACAACCCACCAGGGCACGTGTAAGGGCCTAGGCATGCCCAGTGTCTTATGCCCTACTCCTTCACCTTCTGGTCCTTCCACGAAGGTTCAAGGGTCTCTTTTGTTCCAAAAAAACGTCAAAAAGTTTCAGCTCATTTGGAGAACTTCCATTTCTGCACAAAAAACAACACCACGGTAGTTCAGCTGAAAACAGCGTGAGTCCGGGTTAGTTCCATGCAAATCATACCAAAACCATATAAATTTGTTGTAAACATGGCATGAATACTTCATAAATTATAGATATGTTGGAGACGTATCAGCATCCCCAAGATTAATTCCTACTTGTCCTCGAGTAGGTAAATGATAAAAGAAATAATTTATGAAGTGTGAATGCTAGCAAAGTGCACAAGTTTGATCAATGACAATTTCAACCACTTTTCCTAGCATCATAACAGCCATTCTTTCTTATAAAACTTCTCATGTTAAAGTAGCAACCAATTCACATGTTAAGGTTCAAACAATGAATTCTCTTGAAACTCAACAACCTATGTTCTCAATCACCAATCAATTGCAATTCAACTTATTCAACAAAGTATAAGTAAGAGCTCCACATACTCAACCATCATATAGTCTTGTATGATTGCTAACACTCACCTCATACACATGAGCAAAACGTTTCAACCGGACACATAGAAAGATAGGGGCTTATAATTTCGCCTCCCAACGTATTCACCTCAAGGGTGATGTAAACAATAATAACTCATGCTACCCATATCCAACTGGATATATGTGCCTAGATCTTTCCTCGCCACATAATGCTTGCCAAAAGAGAAAAATAAAAAGGAATAGAGAGAAGAACTTTGACTCTTTGCATAAAAGTAAATACATAAAAGTAAAAGATAGGCCCTTCGCAGAGGGAAGCAGAGGTTGCCATGCACTTATTTGTTTGTACTCACAACCCCTTAGTGCAAAAGAACGTCACGTTGTATTGCCCCTTGTGATGGCAACCTTTATTATGCAGTCTGTCGCTTTTATTCTTCACCCTCACAAGTTCGTACAACGCTCAATTTTCTCTTACACTAAATGATCTCACACTTTTAGAAGCTATTTTTATTGCCTTATTGCACCGATGGCAACTTACTTGAAGGATCTTGCTCACTCCTTAGGTAGGTATGGTGGACTCTTGAAGATAAGATTTGGGTTTAAGGGTTTTTGGATGCACAAGTAGTATCTCTACTTGGTGCAGAATATAACTTCTATGTGAATATGAACAAACATAAACCATTACGTTGTCTTCCTTGTCCAACATCAACAATTTTGGCATATAATATTTTGATCGGGGCTCACTATCACAAAAGATTTCCATGATAGTGTATTTGCATGTGAATGTTCTCTTCCTTATAGTAATCATTCATGAATTGCTTGTATGACCAATATTGTGATTGTCAAGCTTCAAAAGATTACACTTTATAAACCCAATGTGAAGCTACCACTAGGCATGATATAATTTCAACTTCATATTCAATTCATTCAACAATTTACTCATAGGATATAAGTGAAGCACAAGAGTAAATGACAAGCTACTCACAAAAGATATAAGTGAATTTTGCAACATCGATCGTAGTTCGCTTTGCTAGAGCTTTTCCAATGTCAAGTATCTCTTCCTTCACCATGAGATCGTGCAATTCCGGATACCGTAGGGAGTGCTTTGGTGTATCAAACGTCACAACGTAATCGGGTGACTATAAAGGTGCACTATAGGTATCTCCGAAAGTGACCATTGGGTTGACACGGATCGAGATCGATTTGTCACTCCGTAAACGGAGAGGTATCTCCGCCCACTCGTAGGACATCATCATAATGTGCACAATGTGACCAAGGGGTTGACCACGGATGATGTGTTACGAACGAGTAAAGAGACTTGCCGGTAACGAGATTGAACAAGGTATCGGATACCGACGATCGAATCTCGGCAAGTACAATACCGCTAGACGAAGGGAATTGAATACGGATTGATTGAGTCCTTGACATCGTGGTTCATCCGATGAGATCATCGTGGAACATGTGGGAGCCAACATGGGTATCCAGATCCCGCTGTTGGTTATTGACCGGAGAACGCCTCGGTCATGTCTGCTTGTCTCCGAACCCGTAGGGTCTACACACTTAAGGTTCGTGACGCTAGGGTTATATAGGAAGCTTGTATGTGGTTACCGAATGTTGTTCGAGTCCCGATGAGATCTCGACGTCACGAGGAGTTCCGGAATGGTCCGGAGGTAAAGATTTATATATGGGAAGTCCTGTTTTGGTCACCGGAAAAGTTTCGGCGATATCGGTATGTATCGACCACCGGAGGGTCCTGGGTCCACCAAGTGGGGCCACCTGCCCTGTATATGCGTGGGACAAGTGTGGGAGGGACCAGCCCCTAGGAGGGCTGGTGCGCCCCACAAGGGGCCCAAGGCGCAAGGATGGGTGGGGGGGCAACCCTAGTCCAGATGGGCCCTAAGGCCCATCTAGTGGGCGCCCCTCTCCTCCTCTCTTGGCCGCCTCAAACCCATCTAGGGCTGGCCGCCACCCCTAGGGGTGGAAACCCCAGAGGGGCGCATCCCTCCCTTCCCTATATATATGAGGCCCTGGGCTGCCCATTACACATGAGAGTCTCCTCTCCAGCGCAGCCCCGCCTCTCTCCTCCTCCTCTCCTAGGTGCTTGGCGGCCTCAAGGGATCGCCACGCCCTCCATCACCACCATGCCGCTGTGTTGCTGATGGATGGAGTCTTCTCAACCTCTCCTCTCTCCTTGCTGGATCAAGGCGGGGAGACGCCACCGGCTGTACGTGTGTTGAACGCGGAGGTGCCGTCTGCTCGCACTTGATCATCGGTGATCTGAATCACGACGAGTACGACTCCTTCAACCCTGCTCACATGAACGCTCCGCTTAGCGATCTACAAGGGTATGTAGATGCACTCTCCTTCCTCGCTGCTAGATTCTCCATAGATTGATCTTGGTGATGCGAGAAAATTTTGAATTTCTGCCACGCTCCCAATAGTGGCATCATGAGCTAGGTCTATTATGAGATTCTTTGCACGAGTAGAACACAAAGTAGTTGTGGGCGCTGATGATGTTCAATATGCTTACCGTTACTAGTCCAATCTTGTTTCGACGGTATTGTGGGATGAAGCGCCCGGACCGACCTTACACGCATTTCACGTGAGACAAGTTCCACCGACCGACATGCACTTGGTGCATAAGGTGGCTAGCGGTGCCGCCTCCCACTTTAGTCGGAACGGATTCGGCGAAAAGGGTCCTTATGAAGGGTAAATAGCAATTGGCATATCACGCTGTGGTTTTGCGAGGTAGGAAACGTTCTTGCTAGAAACCCAAAGCAGCCACGTAAAACATGCAACAACAATTAGAGGACGCCCAACTTGTTTTTGCAGGTATGCTATGTGATGTGATATGGCCAAGAAGAATGTGATGAATGATATGTGATGTATGAGATTGATCATGTTCTTGTAATAGGATTCACGACTTGCATGTCGATGAGTATGACAACCGGCAGGAGCCATAGGAGTTGTCTTTATTTATTGTATGACCTGCGTGTCATTAAACAACGCCATGTAATTACTTTACTTTATTGCTAACCGTAGCCATAGTAGTAGAAGTAATAGTTGGCGAGACAACTTCATGAAGACACGATGATGGAGATCATGATGATGGAGATCATGGTGTCATGCCGGTGACAATGATGATCATGGAGCCCCGAAGATGGAGATCAAAAGGAGCAATATGATATTGGCCATATCATGTCACTACTATATAATTGCATGTGATGTTTATTATGTTTATGCATCTTGTTTACTTAGAACGACGGTAGTAAATAAGATGATCCTTACACAAATTTCAAGAAGTGTTCTCCCTAATCGGCACCGCTGCTACAGTTCGTCGCTTCTAAGCACCACGTGTTAATCGGGTGTGATGGATTCTTACGCTCACATACAACGGTGTAAGCAATATTTACACACGCAGTAAACACTTAGGGTTAACTTGACGAGCCTAGCATGTGAAGACATGGCCTCGAACACGGAGACCGAAAGGTCGAGCATGAGTCGATAGTAGATACGATCAACATGAAGATGTTCATCGATGATGACTAGTCCGTCTCACGTGTTGATCGGACACGGCCTAGTTGATTCGGTCATGTAATCACTTAGATGACCGAGAGGATGTCTATCTGAGTGGGAGTTCATAAGATGAACTTAATTATCCTGAACATAGTCAAAAGACCTTTGCAATTATGTCGTGAGCTCGCGCTTTAAGTTCCATTATTTAGATATGTTCCTAGAGAAAATATAGTTGAAAGTTGAAAGTAGCGATTATGCGGACAGTAGAAGGCTTATGTCCTTAATGCACCGCCAAGCAGGTGCTGAACCCCAAACGCCGCTTGTGGATGTTGCGAACATCGGACATACACGCTTTGATAACTACGTGATAGTTCAGCTTAAACGGTTTAGAGTTGAGGCACCAAAGACGTTTTGAAACGTCATGAACATATAAGATGTTTCGAGGGCTGAAATTGGGATTTCAGGCTCGTGCTCACGCCAAGAGGTAAGAGACCTCCGACGATTTTCTTAGCCTACAAACTAAGGGAGAAAAGCTCAATCGTTGAGCTTGTGCTCAGATTGTCTGAATACAACAATCACTTAAATCGAGTGGGAGTTGATCTTCCAGATGAGATAGTGATGTTTCTCCATAGTCATTGCCACCAAGCTGCTAGAGCTTCGTGATGAACTATAACATATCAGGGATAGATATGATGATCCTTGAGGTATTCGCGTTGTTTGACATCGCGAAAGTAGAAATCAAGAAGGAGCATCAATTGTTGATGGTTGGTGAAACCACTAGTTTCAAGAAGGGCAAGGGCTAGAAGGACACTTCATGAAACGGCAAATCAGTTGTTGCTCCAAAGAAGAAACCCAAGGTTGAACCCAAACCCGAGACTAAGTGCTTCGTAATAAGGGGAACAGCCACCGAGCAGAATTACCCTAGATACTTGGTAGATGAGAAGGCTGGAAAGGTCGATAGAAGTATATTGATATACATTATGTTAATGTGTACTTTACTAGTACTCCTAGTAGCACCAGGGTATTAGATACCGTTCGGTTGCTAAGTGTTAGTAACTCAAACAAAAGCTACGGAATAAACGGAGACTAGCTAAAGGTGAGTCGACGATATGTGTTGAAGTGTTTCCAAGTTTGATGTGATCAAACATCGCACGCCCCCTCTACCATCAAGATTAGTATTAAACCTAAATAATTGTCATTTGGTGTTTATGCTGAGCATAGACATGATTGGATTATGTCTATCGCAATACGGTTATTCATCTAAGGAGAATAATGGTTACTCTATTTATTTGAATAATACCTTCGATGGTCTTGCACCTAAAAATGGTTTATTGAATCTCGATCGTAGTGATACACATTTTCATGCCAAATGTATAAGATAGTAATGATAGTACCACTTACTTGTGGCACTGCCCTGTAAGTCATATTGGTGTAAACGCATGAAGAAGCTCCATGTTGATGGATCTTTGACTCACTCATTTATGAAAAGTTTGAGACATGCTAACCATGTCTATTGGTGTATATGCATGAAGAAACTCCATGCGATGGATCGCTTGGACTCACTTGATTTTGAATCACTTGAGATATGCAAAACATACCACATGGGCAAGATGACCTAAAAGCCTCGTTTCAAAGAAGATGGAACAAGGTAGCAACCTGTTGGAAGTAACACATTTTGATGTGTGCAGTCCAATGAGTGCCGAGGCATGCAAAGGAATATCATTATGTTCGACTTCACGATGATTCGAGTATATGTTGAGTATATTTACTTGATGAAACACAAGTCTGAATTGTTGAATGGTTCAAGTAATTTCAGAGTGAAGTTTAAGATCATTGTGACAAGAGGATAAAATGTCTATGATATGATCATAGAGATAAGTATCTGAGTTACGAGTTTTGGCACACAATTAAGACATTGTGCAAATTGTTTCACAATTAATACCGCCTCGAACACCATAGTGTGATGGTGTGTCCGAACATCATAGTTGCACTCTATTGGATATGGTGCGTACTATGATGTCTCTTATCGAATTACCACTATCGCTCATGGGTTAGGCATTAGAGACAACCGCACTCACTTTAATAGGGCACCACGTAATTCCGCTGAGACGACACCGCTTGGAGAAACCTAAGTTGTCGCTTTCTTAAAGTTTGGGGCTGCGACGCTTATGTGAAAAGTTTCAGTTGATAAGCTCGAACCCAAAGCGGATCAAATGCATCTTCATAGGATACCCAAAACGGTTGGGTATACCTCCTAATTCAGATCCGAAGCAATAGGGATTGTTTCTTGAATCGGGTCCTTTCTCGAGGAAAAGTTTGTCTCGAAAGTTGAGTGGGAGGATGGTGGAGACTTGATGAGGTTATTGAACCGTCACTTCAACTAGTGTGTAGCAGGGCACGTGAAGTTGTTCCCGTGGCACCTACACCAATTGAAGTAGGAAGCCTATGATAGTGATCATGAAGTTTCGATCAAGTCACTACCGTACTGTGGGGTGACAAGGATGCGATTACTTGAGTGGTACGCAATCCTGTCTTAGAGGTCATGTTGCTAGACAACAATGAACCCACGAGATATGGAGAAGCGATGGTGGGCCCAAATTCGACAAATGGTTAGAAACCATGAAATCCGAGGTAGGATCCATGTATCGTAACAAAGCATGGATTTTGGTGGACTTGCCCGATGATCGGCAAGCCATTGAGATAAATGGATCTTTAAGAAGAAGACGGACGTGGACGGTAATATCACCGTCTATGAAGCTCGACTTGTGGCAAAGAGTTTTCACAAGTTCAAGGAGTTGACTACGATGAGATTTTCTCATCCGTAGCGATGCTTAAGTCCGTCGGAATCATGTTAGCATAAGCTGCATTTATGAAATCTGCAGATGGATGTCAAAATGAGTTTCCTTACCGCCAGAAGGAAAGGTTGTATGTGATACAATCGAAAGTTTTGTCGATCCTAAGGATGCTAAAGGTATGCTAGCTCCAATGATCCTTCTAAGGACCGGAGTAAGCATCTCGAGTTGGAATGTGCACTTTGATGAGATGATCAAAGATTTTGGGTTTATACAAAGTTTATGAGAAACTTGTATTTCCAAAGAAGTGATTGGGAGCACTATAGAATTTCTCGATGAGTATATGTTGTTGAAATATTGATGATCGAAATGATGTAGAATTACCGGAAAGCATATAGGGTTATTTGAAAGATGTTTTTCAATAGAAAACCTGGATTAAGCTACTTGAACATTGAGCATCGAGATCTATAAGGATAGATCAAAATGCTTAATAATACTTTCAAATGAGCATATACCTTGACATGATCTTGAAGGTGTTCAAGATGGATCACCAAAGAAGGAGTTCTTGACTGAATTGTAAGGTATGAAGTTAAGACTTAAGCTCGACCACGGCAGAATAGAGAGAAAGGACGAAGGTCGTCCCCTATGCCTTAGACGTAGGCTCTATAGTATGCTATGCTGTGTACCGCACCGGAAGTGTGCCTTGCCATGAGTCACTATAGTACAAGAATGATCCAGAATGGATCATTGACAGCGGTCAAAACTGTCCTTGGAGTAAATAAGGACATGTTTCTCGATTATGGAGGTGATAAAGAGTTCGCGTAAAGGGTTACGCCGATGCAAGCTTTAACACCTATCCGAGTGACTCGAGTAGCAAACCGGATACGATAGTGGAGCAACCATTAGAATAGATCCAAGTGGAGCGTGGAAGCAGTGTTTACAATATGACATAGAGAATTGCGAGTACACACGGATCTGAAAGGTTCGCACTCGCTGACTAAAACCTCTCTCACAAGCAAAACATGATCAAACCCCGTAACTCATTGAGACTTAATCACATGGTGATGTGAACTAGTTTATGACACTAGTAAACTTTTGGATGTTGGTCACATGGCGATGTGACCTATCGCTGTTAATCACATGGCGATGTGAACTAGATTATTGACTCTAGTGCAAGTGGGAGACTGTTGGAAATATGCCCTAGAGGCAATAATAAATTAGTTATTATTATATTTCCTTGTTCATGATAATCGCTTATTATTCATGCTATAATTGTATTGTCCGGAAATCGTAATACATGTGTGAATACATAGACTACAATACGTCCCTAGTAAGCCTCTAGTAGACTAGCTCGTTGGTCAACAGATAGTCAAGGTTTCGACTATGGACATCGATGTCATTGATAACGGATCACGCCATTAGGAGAATGACGTGATGGACAAGACCCAATCCTAAGCATAGCACAAAGATCGTAGTTCGCTTTGCTAGAGCTTTTCCAATGTCAAGTATCTCTTCCTTCGACCATGAGATCGTGCAATTCCGGATACCGTAGGAGTGCTTTGGTGTATCAAACGTCACAACGAATCGGGTGACTATAAAGGTGCACTATGTATCTCCGAAGTGACCATTGGGTTGACACGGATCGAGATCGATTTGTCACTCCGTAAACGGAGAGGTATCTCTGGGCCCACTCGGTAGGACATCATCATAATGTGCACAATGTGACCAAGGGGTTGATCACGGATGATGTGTTACGGAACGAGTAAAGAGACTTGCCGGTAACGAGATTGAACAAGGTATCGGATACCGACGATCGAATCTCGGCAAGTACAATACCGCTAGACGAAGGGAATTGAATACGGATTGATTGAGTCCTTGACATCGTGGTTCATCCGATGAGATCATCGTGGAACATGTGGGAGCCAACATGGGTATCCAGATCCCGCTGTTGGTTATTGACCGGAGAATGTCTCGGTCATGTCTGCTTGTCTCCAACCCGTAGGGTCTACACACTTAAGGTTCTTGGACGCTAGGGTTATATAGGAAGCTTGTATGTGGTTACCGAATGTTGTTCGAGTCCCGTATGAGATCCCGGACGTCACGAGGAGTTCCGGAATGGTCCGGAGGTAAAGATTTATATATGGGAAGTCCTGTTTTGGTCACCGAAAAGTTTCTGGCGATATCGGTAATGTACGGGACCACCGGGAGGGTCCTGGGTCCACCAAGTGGGGCCACCTGCCCTGTAAGGCTGCGGGGACAAGTGTGGAGGGACCAGCCCCTAGGAGGGCTGGTGCGCCCACAAGGGGCCCAAGGCGCAAGGATGGGTGGAGGGGCAACCTTAGTCCAGATGGGCCCTAAGGCCCATCTAGTGGGCGCCTCCTCTCCCTCCTCTCTTGGCCGCCTCAAACCCATCTAGGGCTGGCCGCCACCCCTAGGGGTGGAAACCCTAGAGGGGCGCAGCCCTCCCTTCCCCTATATATATGAGGCCCCAGGGCTGCCCATTACACATGAGAGTCTCCTCTCCAGCGCAGCCCCGCCTCCTCCTCCTCCTCTCCCTAGGTGCTTGGCGGCCCTGCGGGATTGCCACGCCTCCATCACCACCATGCCGCTGTGTTGCTGATGGATGGAGTCTTCTCAACCTCTCCTCTCTCCTTGCTGGATCAAGGCGTGGGAGACGCCACCGGCTGTACGTGTGTTGAACGCGGAGGTGCCGTCTGCTCGCACTTGATCATCGGTGATCTGAATCACGACGAGTACGACTCCTTCAACCCCGCTCACATGAACGCTTCCGCTTAGCGATCTACAAGGGTATGTAGATGCACTCTCCTTCCCTCGTTGCTAGATTCTCCATAGATTGATCTTGGTGATGCGTAGAAAATTTTGAATTTCTGCTACGTTCCCCAACAGTCAGTAGCAAGTGGACCTCACCAGATGCCAAGAGGCGAGCCCTCGTGAGACAGGAACTACCACGAGTGTATCAAGGTAAGTCGTTCTACCTCACTTACTTGAAACGTGGGTATTACAACATAACATCAAAATAATAAGCATAGCATAGTGGCACAAGTGCCATTGTTCGTTACATGCCCCAGCAGGGCCTTCTACTTTTTTCAAAATACAGGAGAAAGGAAAGGCTAAACAAAAGTGGCCCGTGCGGCCACAGCAGCTCCCGAGGCCGGGCTCTGGAGGCCCCTCGGGCTCAGCCCGAGCCTTCCTCCCGCTTCACCAGAGCGTGGCGACGAGATGATCCGCCACCTTCCTCGAAGCAAGCCTGGCGACGTGGCAGCTGGTCGTAGCCGCCGCCGCTGGTGCTCTCGCTAGAGGAGGAGCCGCCGCTGCTGGACGAGCCGCGGCTATTGCCACGGGCGACCTCACCCTCAGCGCCATCACGGCTGTCGTCAAGGCCAAGCTCATCATCGCCGCCGCGTCTTTGGGGCAGCACACTGCGCGACGACCATCTTCCCCGAACACCCTCACGTAGAGGGTCGCGACGCCGTAGTACTTGAAGTGGAGGGTGCACCTCCCGGTCAGGCCGCGCGCGCGGGCAAACGCCTGCTGTCGGTGTCAAAACCGGCGGATCTTGGGTAGGGGGTCCCGAACTATGTGTATAAGGCGGATGGTAACAGGAGGCAGGGGACACGATGCTTACCCAGGTTCGGGCTCTCTCTATGGAGGTAATACCCTACTTCTTGCTTGATTGATCTTGATGATATGAGTAGTACAAGAGTTGATCTACCACGAGATCGTAGAGGCTAAACCCTAGAAGCTAGCCTATGGTATGATTGTTGTTGTCCTACGGACTAAACCCTCCGGTTTATATAGACACCGGAGGGGGCTAGGGTTACACAGAGTCGGTTACAATGGAAGGAGATCTACATATCCGTATCGCCAAGCTTGCCTTCGACGCCAAGGAGAGTCCCATCCGGACACAAGACGAAGTCTTCAATCTTGTATCTTCACAGTCCAACAGTCCGGCCAAAGGATATAGTCCGGCTGTTCGGATACCCCTTAATCCAGGACTCCCTCAACTGCCAGCCACGGGCCAAGGACACATTCCCGGCGACGGAAACTTCGACCCCAACCCATGAAGCCTTGCTGCAGCAGCCATCAACATGCAGCCAGAGGCCGTCAAGGCCCGCGACCGACAGCTAGCGGGAGCCAGGTGCCGGACGGACTCTCTGACCACACAAGAAACTCCGGAAGCACCCCCGCTGAATGGAAGCGCGGCCGAGGAGGCCGGATGACCATGGCGCGCCTCCCTCCACCACAAGGGCTGCCTCGCCCTTGGCGGCTCCCGCTGCGAGAAGAAGTGCCGCCATGGCCGCTCGAGGCGCGCCCGCGCCCCCGAGGAGCCATCGCAGGAGTTGCGGCATGCTTGTGGGGGCGACCTCGCCCTCTCTTGGGCGGCGCGAGCCGGGTCTCTCCTTGGGGGACTTCCCCTTTTCGATAGAGGAGAACTTTGTCGTCGGTGCCATGGGTGCTATGACAAGACAACGAGGCAAGAAGAATAAGAAGAAGAAGAAGAAGAAGAAGAAGAAGAAGAAGAAGAAGAAGAAGGAGCGGGTGGCGAGAAGACGAAGATGAGCAAGGGGGATCTGTCCTCCCCTCATTTATAGTCAGAGGAAGGCCAACCGCCGACCTCCACGATCGCACGCAATGATGATTTTCCTCTGCATGCAACATAGTCTCGTCAAGTCGGATGGTTGCCGAGGCAGTGTGGGGAAGCGGAGGCGGCCACGTCTGATCAATCGCCACGCGTCAACCAAGGCTGCAGGCGGTTAGGGCCCATGGCGCTCCGCACTTGACCTTTGGCTTCGCCTTAAAGCCAAGCTCGAGCGCACCTTGGGCCCGGGGGCTACTGTCGAGGCTCTGGGAACGGGGGTACCCAGACTTGCCTGCCTACGGCCCACGGCGTGGCATCATCAACAGCCCGGTACGGCCCAACTTCGGCAACAACAACCCAAGACCCTCGTGAGGGGCCAAGCCTCGTGAGGCGGGCGACACCAAGACCTCCCTGGGGGCGGCCTCCCCATGCTGGCTCCCGAGGAGCGGAGATATCTATGCAAGCTGCACCTCGCAAGGTTCATATGACGTGAGCCATGACGACCAAGGCTAGGCGGGCGCCAGCGGGCGCAGTGTACCAGTTTCCTCTTTGGTGCTAAGGAGGCAAGCGTAGGCGCGGAGTCCCAAGGAATCAAGCAAAGGTTCCCATTTCGGTGCAACAAGACCAAGACCTCCAGGACGGCGGGACGGAGGTCATCGCAGAGCTCACCGCGGTGTCACCTCCAGATGCTTTTGCAGGCGAAGACTACTTTTATCAGGATAACTTGTACTGGTTGTCTCCCTTTGAATTTGGCCGTTGTGGGATCCCTTCCCAACCTACATTCTGGAAAGGACCAAGGCCACTATAAATAGGACCTAGCCACCACCATAGAGGAGGATCGGGTCCATTCCACCCTGACCAACTCACCAGCTCATTGAGCACAAGAACACCTCAGCTCCTAAGGCTGTTCTGCCATTGTACTAGTTCATCCACAGCCCCTCGAGGCCAATCCACCACAAAGCAGGAGTAGGGTTTTGGCTCGAACCTGGGTAAACTTTTGTGTATCTTTTCCTTTTGGTTCATCGAGCTAGGTCGTGGGACCGGTGAGCAGGCAGACTGGGGAGGATGAGTTCTTCACACGCACCCCAGAGTTCGAACCTATGAAGGGTCTGCGGAACCTTGAATCTGACACAACTAAATGCTCCAGGGACATCCGCAGTCCTTCCGCTTCTTGTCGCAACACAGCTGATCGATTTCTTTCGGCTTATAGTTGAGATTCAAGAAACCAAACTAATTCAGACAGTGAGTTTGAATAGCTTGTGCAAGCGGCATCGCCAAGAATCTCAACACTAAACCAAGACAGACTTTGGGGTTGTCTCACCGCCTTCAAGATAGTTTTCCTTAGCTGTTTTATCAGCTTTGTTGCGACCAACAAGGATGTCTCTATCCCGAACCTTATCTACATTACTTCCTTTGCCATTGCTTAATAATAAGGCACTCTTCCCAAATATTCTATCAGATTCTAAAAGAAGAAACAAGGCATACATAACAGGTTTAGCATGTACTAGTATATGACTCATTCCGGTGAATGAGTTCATTAGTGAGGTGGACATGATTAAACTACCAAGTCTTCTATTGCCAAGTAGTACATAATAAAAGCATAAAACAAACATATATCTATGTCCTATGGTCACTGCATTGTCTTGCCAAATCAAAATAGAGACACGGTTCAAATCATATCAGTTCAAGACAAAGCAGCACTGAAAGAATACAAAGCGTGGGAAACTACACGACACAACGAGATTTCAGATGGGTACCACGGGTCTACATGTACAACAACACTATTGGCTCTGTTGTGATGCTAGTAATGTGCATGATATGAGAAGTCAACTGTATACACAATTGAAATTGAAATCAACAGAGCTATTTATAAGAGCAAACTAGTTAAAGAAACATGTGTAAACATACCTGTTGTGCCATTGGAGTTTCGATTGGATCCTTCAATTTAAAAATAAGTTTGTATGAGTAAATAAAGTGATACATGAGCAAAGCAGTATGCACAATAGCAATGGGATCTTCAATGAAAATAGTTGTTCTTATGGTTTAAGCATTTGTTCTACATGAACAGAGTACATCAAGATGCAAGAATATAGTACTTAAAAATAGAAAATGAGCTCATAGACCTTACCACATTATTGGTTCGGGACCAGTACAGAACAAGGTGTTCCCAGTCATCGTCCAGTAAATGTGTCTTAGGACAACGTAAGGGAATTTGATGAGTTTCTTTGCCAGTGAAGTATGTTTTCTTCAAGTAATTCCGATACTGCCACCAAGCATTCTTGAAGATAGCAGAGGTATTAGCACATGTTACCTTATCCCGAGTCTCCAAATTGGTCCTTCTCTATAGAGAAAAATGGGAAAATTTGCTGTATTATAACCATCATGGAGGTAGAATGTATGGGACAAAGCAAAGTAATTTCCATGAATAACATTACTTACACATAACTCCTGGACAAACACCTGCAACTGGCATTTTCCTTCATCTTCAGTATAATATTTCCATGATGGGAGGATACACACATAGGATTTAATAATAACAACAAATGCGATAGATGCTAAACTACGACTGGCTGGTTGTGCTTCCTCCACAGGAATAGGTGTACTAACTGGTGGAGTTGGGGTTCGCCGTGGTAGTACTGGCGCTTTGGGCACTGGAGCTGCCTTACTAACTGCTCCTGTTTGGGAGCTCTATGGTGGAGATGGTGTTGTGTCAACATGAACTGAGTTACTATCTGCTGGGGTTGGGGTTACATTGGGTGAAGCTGGTTCTCTATCCATCGCAGTAGGGGTACAATCTGCGAAAGTCTGGGTTATGTGTGGTAGGGCTGGTTCTCGTGCATGTACAACCGGGGTGCTATCTCCACCAAGAGATAGCATTGTTTTATTTGAAGACCTTGTTTTTACTCCGCTAGATACTGCCATCACCTACTCCAATTCGAATGGCTGATAAACATGAAACATAGTTGAATGTACATACATTGTATGAGAGACAGATGCAATAGAGGGAAAAAAGAGGGCCTGAAATAGTTGACATGTATATTTTTTAACTAAAACGGATAACATGACATAATTTCACATATATGATGTCTATCTAAACTGGATAGCATAGCATAACATAATTCAAAGATATTATGACTAACTAAACAGGATCGCATGATATAATTTACATACATGCTATCTAAGTAATCTGGATCGCATGATTTAATTCACATATGTGATTTATATGCTAAACAGAGGGCATTCACATATATGATGTCTGAACTAAGAACATGGTGTTGAATATTGTGTATATGATGTCTAAACTATGCAATGCAAGACACCATATGCATGCTATGAGCAGTATAACCGTGCCAAGTTAGAGCATACACCTCGGTGGGGAATAGGACTCGCATCTGTCTCTCAATCCATCTCGAGGAGATATCAGACCCAACAAGAGATCTGCTCGACTGTGTAGCACCGCTCTCTTCTCAAGGCCTTGTTTTCACTCCAGATTTTTCCATCACCCACTCAAATGGCTGATTCACGTGAAGAGTAGTTTAATGTACAAACATTGTCAACAAATGGAAATGTAATGAAGAAAAGGATGGGCAAGATATCATTCAAATATATGATGCCTGGTTAAACAGGATGGCATTGCACATTTCACATATATTATGGCTGGCTAAAAGACATGATACTGCATAATTCCCATATATAATATAGAAACCAAACAGGTGGCATTACAGAACATGTCTAAACTAAGCAGATGACATATATGATCTCGAAAGTAGGCACTGCAAGGCAACATATGCATGATATGACTAACATCATCATGCCAAGTTAGAGCAAACACCTTGGGGGTAAATAGGAGTCGTCAGCTGCGTCTGAATCTGCCTCAAAACAGATATCTTCCTCTGGATTACAATCTGGAGGGGGGGGAGGGTTTACCATTGAAACCACCATGGAGCGATGTCTGCATGAATTGTATTGCCGCGCTAAACTCTTATCTTTTTCTTGCATGTTCAGCATGACTATGTCCAATATCTGACATGCATACGAAAAAGTATATAGTGAGATTATGTCAGGAGAGCATGCAGAAATCTAGAGTGATGGTAACAACAAGTGGATGGATCCAAAAATAATGATAGCAGGTTCATGATTGCTTTAATTTAATAAAAAGACAGATGAAGATTGCTTTACTATTTGTTTCCCACCCAAGATGAACAACATAAGCATACCCTAGGTGAACCAGATATTAGACAGAGATACTATTCATTGATGCCTCGATATGTGCCCCACAACTAATTTAGAACTCAAGTTTAAACATTAATTTGGACCTGACTTGGAGTCTAAGAGGTGAACAGGATGATAAAGTAGTTGGTAATATTAAGCAATGCATAACATAAGCAGAAACAAAAGAGTGCGACCTCTCTTGTGGACCCGTGTACTCCTCAGGTCCATCTGCTGAGTCGATGATGGTCAGAGTCATCATGTCTGGTTTGGTGGATGCTTCTGTCGATGGAGCAACTTAGGTGAGGTGGACGACGTCATGGCAGGAGCAGGACAAACCACTCAAAGTTTTCTTCGACACCTACCCATAATTGAAGTAATTCTGTAAGGGCTCCTTTGGCTTGCATGATTCTAAAAACGCAGGGATAGGAAAAACACTAAAATAGGATAGGAATGCACACGGGAAACAGAGCATTTGTAAACACAGGATTTCTGCCAACTTGGGTGTTTGGTTCACAGGAATTGGAAGAGCAGAGGAATGCAAAGAAACATGGCCAAATAAAAGTGAAACCATATGAAAGCGTGTACAATTAGAATGTTATTCTGCCACTAATGGACTTGGTCTTGTTTTCATGCATAGGATTTTGAAAAGTAGGTCCAGGTGGATGTTTTGATCCATTCCTTTCAACAAAATGCATGAATAATTGAATAGTAGAGTGCCATAGGAAAATTTCCTATTGCTATGTTTTTCCTGTGAACAAAATAGCCCTAATGGATCGACATGAATGTAGAGTAATAAGTGATGCGACAAGTGTACAACCTCTTTTCCGTAGCCATGTCGACCTCAGCATCATTGGGTTGGTCGCTGAAGAAATTGAGGCAGAGGTGGCTGTCGGAGGTGTGGAGGAAGATCTGAGGAATCTGTAGTCGGCGTCCAGGGCATTGATACGTCTCCAACGTATGTATAATTTTTTATTGTTCCATGCTGTTATATTATCAATCTTGGATGTTTTATAATCATTTTATAGTCATTTTATATCATTTTTTGGTACTAACCTATTGACCTAGTGCCAAGTGCCAGTTGCTAATCTTCCATGTTTTTTACATCGCGGGAAATCAATACCAGACGGAGTCCAAATGCCACGAAACTCCATGATGATTTTTTATGGTCCAGAAGGAACACAACAGGCCTCGGCTGCTGCTGGGTGCCCCAAGGGGGCACAACCCACCAGTATGCGCGCCAGAGGCTCCAGCGCGCCTCGGTGGGTTGTTCCCACCTCGGGTGCCGCCCGGACCGCATCTTTGCTCTATAAATACCCCAATATTCCAGAAACTCTAAAGGCATCGATGAAATATTCATCCAGCCGCCGCAGAGTCCAGAACCACCAGATCCAATCTAGACACCACCTTGGATGGGGTTCACCACCTCCACTGGTGCCTCTTCGATATTGCGTGAGTAGTTCTTTGTAGACCTTCGGGTCCGTAGTTAGTAGCTAGATGGCTTTCTCTCTCTCGCTGAATTCTCAATACAATGGTCTCTTGGACATCCATACTATGTAACTCTTTTGTGGTGTGTTTGTTGGGATCTGATGGACTTCGAGTTTATGATCAGTTATATCTTTTTATATCCATGAAAGTATTTGAGTTTCTTTGATCTCTTATATGCATGATCTCTTATATCCTCGTATTTCTTCTCCGATATTTGGGTTTTTTTTGGCGAACTTGATCTATTTATCTTGCAATGGGAAGAGGTGCTTTGAAGTGTGTTAGATCGTACGGTGCTTGATCCCAGTGACAGAAAGGGAACCGACATGTATGTATTGTTGCTACTAAGGATAAAACGATGGGGCCTATCTCTACATAGATAGATCTTGTCTACATCATGTCATCGTTCTTATTGCATTACTCCATTTTTCCATGAACTTAATACAGTAGATGCATGCTGGATAGCGGTCGATGTGTGGAGTAATAGTAGTAGATGCAGGCAGGAGTCGGTCTACTAATCTTGGATGTGATGCCTATATAATGATCATTGTCTGGATATCGTCATGATTATTTGAAGTTCTATCAATTGCCAAATAGTAATTTGTTTACCCACCGTTGCTATTTTTCTCGAGAGAAGCCAGTAGTGAAACCTACGGCTCCCGGGTCTTCTTTCTCATATATTTTGCCTTTGCGATCTAATTTTTCCTTGCATTTATTTTCAGATCTATTAAACCAAAAATACAAAAATACCTTGCTGCGTTTTATTTCTTTTTATTTTATTTGGCGTTCGATCTATAAATCTACTACAAATTTACCTCACGTCCTTTGCCTATCTTGAGGCGATGTACCCTGGAAGGGATTGACAAGCCCTTTAACACGTCGGGTTGCGAGGATTTGTTATCTGTGTGCAAGGGCTGTTTATGTTGTGTTGCTTGGTTCTCCTACTGGTTCGATAACCTTGGTTTCATATCTGAGGGAAATACCTACCGCCGCTGTGCTGCATCATCCCTTCCTCTTTGGGGAAATACCGACGTAGCTTCAAGCGACATCAAAAGGAATTTCTGGCGTCGTTGTCAGTGTTGGGGAACGTTGCAGAAAATCAAAAATTTTCCTACAGTTTCACCAAGATCTATCTATGAGTTCATCTAAGCAACGAGTTACGAGAGAGAGTTTGCATCTACATACCACTTGTAGATGGAGTACGGAAGCGTTCGAGGGAGTGGTGATGATGAAGACGCTCCCAACGTGATTCCGATCACCGATGACCAAGTGCTGAACGGACAGCACCTCCGCTGCTCAACACACGACGGGATTTACGGCGCCTCCTTCTGCCTTGATCCAGCAAGGAGGAAGGAGAGGTTGAGGAAGACAACTCCAATGGCAGCACGACGGCGTGATGGAGATGGAGGGACTGTTCTCCCACAGGCTTCGCCAAGCTTATGCGGAGGAGGAGAGGTGTTGGGAGGGAGGGCTGCGCCTTCAATGGTGTGTGCAGCCCTCCCTCCACCCCTCTATTTATAGGGGAAGGAGGAGGGGCCGCCCCCAGATGCATCTACAGGGGGGCGGTTAGGGAGGGGCTTGCCCCCAAGCAAGGGGCGCCCTTAGGGTTCCCCTTCAACCCTAGGCGCATGGGCCAAGGGAGGGTTGCGCCCAGCCCACCAAGGGCTGGCTGCCTCCCACGCAGCCCAAGTGGCCCCCGAAAGGGGTGGCTCTTCCCGTGGTCCTCCGAACCTTTCCGTGGACCTCCATAAACCGATATGACCCAAACTTTTCCTGTCCGCTTGACGACTTCCCATATATAAATCTTTACCTCCGACCATTCCGAACTCCTCGTGACGTCCGGGATCTCATCCGGACTCAACAACATTCGTAATCACATACAAGTCTTCCTATTAACCCTAGCGCCACCGAACCTTTATGTGTAGACCCTACGGGTTCGGAGACATGTAGACATGACCGAGACGCTTCCGTCAATAACCAACAGCGGATCTGGATACCCATGTTGGTTCCTACACGCCTCGATGTTGTCATTGGATGAACCACGATGTCGAGGGTTCAAGCAACCCGTATGCTATTCCCTTTGTCGACGATATGTTACTTGCCCGTGACTCGATCGTCGGTATCCCAATACCTCGCTTAGTCTCGCATCGCAAGTCACTTTACTCGCATCAGAATGCATGATCCCGTGACCGCACACTTGATCACTTTGAGCTCATTATGATGATGCATTACCGAGTGGGCCCAAGGATACCTCTCCGCCATACGGAGTGACAAATCCTCGCCTCGATCCGTGTCAACCCAATGATACTTTCGGAGATACCTGTAATGCACCTTTATAGTCACCCGCCATACCAGACGCTTGGTACACCCAAAGCATTCCTACGGTATCCGGAGTTACACGATCTCACGGTCTAAGGAAGAGATACTTGACATTGGAAAAGCTCTAGCAAAACGAACTACACGATCTTTGTGCTATGCTTAGGATTGTCTTGTCCATCACGCCATTCTCCTAATGACGTGATCCCGCTGTCAATGACATCTGATGTCCATAGTCGAAACCATGACTATCTGCTGACCAACGAGCTAGTCAACTAGAGGCTTACTAGGGACGATTGTAGTCTATGTATTCACACGTATTACGATTTCCGGATAATACAGCTTGTAGCATGAATAAAAGACAATTATCATGAACAAGGAAATATAATAATAATGCTTTTATTATTGCCTCTAGGGCATATTTCCAACAGTCTCCCACTTGCACTAGATTCAATAATCTAGTTACATTGTGATGAATCAACACCCATAGAGTTCGGTGTTGATCATGTTTTGCCCATGAAGAGAAAGTTTAGTCAACGGATCTGCGACATTCAGATCCGTATGCACTTTACAAATTTCTATGTCTCCATCCCGAACATTTTCACGGATGGAGTTGAAGCGACGCTTGATGTGCCTGGTCTTCTTGTGAAACCTGGGCTCCTTGGCAAGTGCAATAGCTCCAGTGTTGTCACAGAAGAGTTTGATCGGCCCGACGCATTGGGTATGACTCTAGGTCGGTGATGAACTCCTTCACCCAAATTGCTTCATGCGCTGCCTCCGAGGCTGCCATGTACTCCGCTTCACATGTATATCCCGCCACGACGCTCGCTTGCAGCCGCACCAGCCATCGCTCCACCATTCAACATATACACGATCCGGTTTGTGACTTAGAGTCATCTAGATCTGTGTCGAAGCTAGCGCCGACGTAACCTGTTACGACGAGCTCTTCGTCACCTCCATAAACGAGAAACATGTCCTTTGTCCTTTTCGTGTACTTCAGATATTCTTGACCGCTGTCCGTGTTCCTTGCGGGATTACTTTGGTACCTTCCTACCAAACTTACGGCAAGGTTTACATCAGGTCCGTACACAAGCATGGCATACATAATAGATCCTATGGCTGAGGCATAGGGATGACACTCATCTCTTCTCTATCTTTTGTCGTGGTCGGGCATTGAGCTGAGCTCAATCTCACACCTTGCAATCATGAGCAAGAACCCCTTCTTGACTGATCCATTTTGAACTTCTTCAAAATCTTGTCAAGGTATGTGCTTTGTGAAAGACCTATGAGGCCTCTCGATCTATCTCTATAGATCTTGATGCCTAATATATAAGCAGCTTCTCCAAGGTCCTTCATTGAAAAACACTTATTCAAGTAGGCCTTAATGTTGTCCAAGAATTCTATATCATTTCCCATCAAAAGTATGTCATCTACATATAATATGAGAAATGCTACAGAGCTCCCACTCACTTTCTTGTAAACACAGCTTCTCCATAAGTCTCAGATAAACCCAAACGCTTTGATCATCTCATCAAAGCGAATGTTCCAAGTCCGAGATGCTTGCACCAGCCCATAAATGGATCGCTGGAGCTTGCATACTTTGCCAAGATTCTTAGGATTGACAAAACCTTCGGTTGTATCATATACAGCTCTTCCTTAAGATAACCGTTAAGGAACGCTGTTTTGACGCCCATCTGCCATATCTCATAATCATAGTATGCGCAATTGCTAACATGATTCGGACGGACTTAAGCTTCGCCACGGGAGAAAAAGTCTCATCGTAGTCAATCCCTTGAACTTGCCGATAACCCTTAGCGACAAGTCGAGCTTTATAAATGGTGACATTACCATCCGCGTCCGCCTTCCTCTTAAAGATCCATTTGTTTTCTATCGCTCACGATCATCGGGCAAGTCACCAAAGTCCACACTTTGTTTTCATACATGGATTCTATCTCAGATTTCATGGCTTCTAGCCATTTGTTGGAATCTAGGCCCGCCATCGCTTCTTCATAGTTCAAGGTTCACCGTTGTCTAACAACATGATTTCCGTGACAGGGTTGCCGTACCACTGCAGTGCGGAACGTGTCCTTGTGGACCTCACGAGGTTCAAGAGCAACTTGATCCGAAGTACCTTGATCATCATCATTAATTTCCTCTTCGTTGGTGTAGGCATCACAGAACACTTTCCGAGCTGCACTACTATCCTGCTCAAGAGGTAGTACTTCATCGAAGTTCTACTTTCCTCCCACTTACTTCTTTCGAGAGAAACTCTTTTCCGAGAAGGTTCCGTTCTTGGCAACAAAGATCTTGCCCTCGGATCTTAAGTAGAAGGTATACCCAATGGTTTCTTTAGGGTATCCTATGAAGACGCATGTTTCCGACTTGGGTTCGAGCTTTTCAGTTGAAGTTTCTTGACATAAGCATCGCATCCCCAAACTTTTAGAAACGATACTTAGGTTTCTTCCCAAACCATAATTCATACGGTGTTGTCTCAACGGACTTAGACGGTGCCCTATTTAAAGTGAATGTAGCTGTCTCTAGAGCGTATCCCCAAAATGATAGCGGCAAATCGGTAAGAGACATCATAGACCGCACCATATCCAATAGAGTGCGACACGACGCTCGACACACCGTTCTGTTGAGGTGTTCCAGCGGCGTTAGTTGTGAAACGATTCCACATTTTCTTAAGTGTGTACCAAATTCGTGACTTAAATATTCTCCTCCATGATCTGATCGTAAGAATTTTATCTTTCACCACGTTGATTCTCTACTTCATTCTGAAATTCCTTGAACTTTTCAAAGGTCCCAGACTTGTGTTTCATCAAGTAGACATACCCATATCTACTCAAGTCATCCGTGAGAGTGAGAACATAACGATATCCTCCGCGAGCCTCAACGCCATTGGACCGCACACATCGGTATGTATGATTTCCAACAAGTTGGTTGCTCGCCCATTGTTCCGAGAATGGAGTCTTGGTCATCTTGCCCATGAGGCATGGTTCGCATGTGTCAAATGATTCATAATCTAAAGACTCCAAAAGTCCATCAAGATGGAGCTTCTTCATGCGCTTGACACCAATGTGACCAAGGCGGCAGTGCCACAAGTATGTGGGACTATCGTTATCAACTTTACATCTTTTGGTATTCACGCTATAAACATGTGTAATACTACGCCGAGATTCATTAAGAATAAACCATTGACCATCGGAGCATGACCATAAAACATATCTCTCATATAAATAGAACAACCATTATTCTCGGATTTAAATGAGTAGCCATCTCAGATTAAACGAGATCCAGATACAATATTCATGCTCAAACTTGGCACCAAATAACAATTATTAAGGTTCATAATTAATCCCATAGGTAAATGAAGAGGTAGCGTGCGACGGCGATCACATCGACTGAACCATTCCCGACGCGCATCGTCACCTCGCCCTTTTCGATCTCCGCTTATTCCGCAGCTCCTACCGTGAGTTACAAATATGAGCAACGGCACCGTATCAAATACCCAGTGAGTTACTACGAGTAATCGGTAAAGTACACATCAATTACATGTATATCAAATATACCTTTGGTGTTGCCGGCCTTCTTGTCCGCTAAGTATTTGGGGCAGTTCCGCTTCAAAGACCCTCCCTTGCAATAAAAGCACTCAGTCTCGGTTTGGGTCCATTCTTTGACTTCTTCCCGGCAACTTGCTTACCGGGCGCGGCAACCTCCTTGCCGTCCTTCTTGAAGTTCTTCTTGCCCTTGCCCTTCTTGAACTTAGTGGTCTTATTGACCATCAACACTTGATGTTCTTTCTTGATCCAACCTCGGTGACTTCAGCATAGAGAACACTTCAGAATGGTCTTTACCATCCCCGCATGTTGTAGTTCATCACAAAGCTCTTGTAGCTTGGTGGGAGCGATCGAGGATTCTGTCAATGACCGCCTCATCGTGGAGGTTAATATTCAGTTGGGTCATACGGTTGTGCAACCTGCATATCTTCGTAATGTGCTCACCGATGTAACTGTTTTCCTCCATCTTACAACTATAGAACTTGTCGGAGATGTCATATCTCTCGACCCGGCGTGAGCTTGAAAACAAGTTTCAGCTCCTCGAACATCTCATATGCTCGTGATGCTCAAAACGCTTTTGGAGCCCCGGTTCTAAGTGTAAAGCATGCTGCACTTGACGAGGGAGTAATCATCAAGACGAGACTGCCAAGCATTCATAATGTCTTGGTTCTCTCGACGGAGCGCCACCTAGCGGTCCTTCTAGGACATATTGTTTCTGGCAGCTATGAGGATGATCTCAAGTTCGGACCCAGTCCGATAGTTGCTGCCGTCATCTTTCAGCTTGGTTTTCTAGGAACGTTGAAGTTCAAGTTGACATGAGCGCTGGCCATTTGATCTACAAGACATGTCATTCAAAAGTTTTAGACTAAGTTCATGATAATTAAGTTCATCTAATCAAATTATGAACTCCCACTCAGATTAGACATCCCTCTAGTCATCTAAGTGTTACACGATCCGAGTCGACTAGGCCGTGTCCGATCATCACGTGAGACGGACTAGTCATCATCGGTGAACATTCTCATGTTGATCGTATCTTCTATACGACTCGTGTTCGACCTTTCGGTCTCCGTGTTCCGAGGCCATGTCTGTACATGCTAGGCTCGTCAAGTAAACCCTAAGTGTTTTCGCGTGTGTAAATCTGTCTTACACCCGTTGTATGTGAACGTAAGAATCCATCACACCCGATCATCACGTGGTGCTTAGAAGCGACGAAACTTTAGCAACGGTGCACGCTTAGGGAAACACTTATTGAAATTGTTGTAAGGATCATCTTATTTACTACCGTCGTTCTAAGTAAACAAGATGTATTAACATAATAAACATCACATGCAATTATATAGTAGTGACATGATATGGCCAATATCATAAAGCTCCATTGATCTCCATCTTCGAGGCTCCATGATCATCTTGTCACCGGCATGACACCATGATCTCCATCATCATGATCTCCATCATTGTGCCTCCATGAAGTTGTCACGCCAACGACTACTTCTACTTCTATGGCTAACGCGTTTAGCAATAAAGTAAAGTAAGTTACATGGCGTTCTTCAATGACACGCAGGTCATACAAAATAAAGACAACTCCTATGGCTCCTGCCGGTTGTCATACTTATCGACATGCAAGTCGTGATTCCTATTACAAGAACATGATCTCATACATCACAATATTTCATTCATCATTCATCACAACTTGGCCATATCACATCACATGTCAATTGCTGCAAAAACAAGTTAGACGTCCTCTAATTGTTTGTTTGCATCTTTACGTGGCTGCAATTGGGTTCTAGCAAGAACGCTTTCTTACCTACGAATAACCACAACGTGATCTTGTCAACTTCTATTTACCCTTCATAAGGACCCTTTTCATCGAATCCGCCCAACTAAAGTAGGAGAGACAGACACCCGCCAGCCACCTTATGCAACTAGTGCATGTTAGTCGGTGGAACCGGTCTCACGTAAGCGTCGTGTAAGGTTGGTCCAGGCCGCTTCATCCCACAATACCG